>JAFELO010000941.1:86222-127162 GCA_017140195.1 Eumaeus atala | reverse complement strand
TATATATATGTAACTAGAAATTTAGTTAAAATTACATGGCCTAGCAAATGTGACACTATAATGATATTGTTACAGAAATAGCAATCTTAGGAAAATGGAGGGTATTTATAAAGTAAATTTAATACCAAATGATCTGAGCGTTGAAGAGACTGTTCTACAGATAGCAGACACTCTTGATAACATGAACTGTATACTTGATGACGTATTTTCACGTATAATGACGAGGATTAATCAGAACATGGAGAAGGCATCTAAACTACACGACAGGATAGAAATTTCGAGAAACAAAGTTGACAATTTAGTTGGTATGCATAAAGCTATAAAAGTATTCTCGAGTGCGAAGTATCCATCGTCGATAGAACATGAGCATTACAAGTCTATATTCGACACAGATGCACACCAGTACAAGCCACCAAAAGTAACTTTGAGAGAAAAGTCTCAAAGGCAACGCAACGAGAAAGAAATTCATGTAAGTTATTTCCTTTACCTCTTTTTATAACATAAATGAACAAGCTTGTGGTAAAGTCTGACGCTTATAAATATCCGAACATCCAGAGTTTATACAGATGCGTCTCGGAAATTTCATAAACCGTACAAATGCAACAGCATCGCAGCTATTACAGCAACGCGTCTGCACGAAGGTGCGGGTAGTTTACTATACTTCTATATATAGATATATAGTAGTATAGTCAGCTACCCGCATATAGATATGCTTTTCTTGGTATAGATCCCACAGGTTAAACTAAGACACAGCTAGTGCAATATAAAAAACCGGCTAACAGCATGTCGGATTTGCCTATAAAGGGTTTCGTGGCAGCAAACCAAAAATGTCATATCTACCATATGGTAGTTTAAGAAATATGACGATTTTGTCTAAACAAAATTTTGTTGTTACAAATCTTATTTTTTTTTTTATAATGTATTTTCCCCTCTGTTTAGAAGCTAAACTGGGGAGGGACACACTTTAGAAGCAAACATTAGCATAATCAAAAAGCTTTTTTAAAAACCTCTAAGCGGCTATGCTCAGACGCCAAAAAAATCCTCTCTCGGTTACATATATGAAACCTACCCTTAATAATTTTATTTTCCAGAATCATACTACATCTTTTTGTCATACAACAAATTTCAAATATACAGTGCCCATAACCTCCCAAGTAAAAAGTCTGTGACAGACGGTCATGACGATACTATAAGCGTTCCGTTTCTCACTATTCGGCTACGGGACCCTAAAAACACTATCTATATAAGTCTTCGTTTACAGGAAAAGTTACATTTCTTCCACGTAAAAGTGGCCGAGTCTAAGCCTCCTAAACCGAAGCACGAGTACGACCTAAAAGCTGTGGTGGACAAAGTGAGCGCGGTCGGCGATCTCCTCATCTTCAATACAGACGAAAGCGCGTACTTCGGCAGCCAGAAGACGCCGGCCTATGTCCCGAAGTTACAGGCAAACGTACAGAAAGACGAGCTTGACGAAGCGCCGCCGTCTATCGTAAAGAAGAACGCCTTGAAGCGAGACATTGACGAGTATATGTACGCGCCCGGCATGGGAATGGTGAGTATTTTGTCATAAGCGCGCCGTGATTTTACTAGCCTGATATATAAAAAAAACATGTGTAATCTATGTAAATAGAAAAGAAACTCCAAATGTATGTAATCTCATCTTCAGGATGAATGTACTGAGTATGACGATAATTATATTTTAGATTATCTGTTCTTTATGTTGTGATGTGAGTTACGGTGGTATCATAACATGTTTCTCAAATGTCCAATACGGATTTATTTTTACACAGAGAGTACAAAGTACACGTGAGATTGTTGTTATCCGTGTACGTGTGTGTTTGTGAACTTATTTCGTGTATGAGTAACTAGCGTTCCTCCCCGGCATCGACTCTGAATAAATTGTACACTCAAACCTTTCATACAAATCGCTCTAAGCATGGGCGAAAACCTCATGATTGACTGATCGGGGACTTCGTTCTATATACAAGAAAATGGCTAGCAGTACGCCCCGGCTCGCCATTGAATAATAAGGGCCATTATACACTAAACACTTCCTCGGGACTACTCCCAAAGAAAATTCCCGAATAAATATTATTTTAGGGCTATCCCTGTCCATGAGTGAAGACCGCATAAAAAATCGTCCAGTACTTTTCAGAAAATCGACTACATACAGACCAGACAGCGTTTGGCGCCTTTGTTTTACAATAAGTATAGGTAGATGAGTAACAATCGCACTAAGTGAAACAGTCAATGACAAAAGTGTCGTTACCGAATACAGTGGAATATAAAGTTAGCGCGTGTATCTTAAGCGGAACCGGGGTTAACCCACACAACTGATGACTTGTAGAATACCGCAATCAGCGCCATATGTTCAATTCAGTTTCATTTGGTCGATCAATTTTAGTTTTTGACATTTATATTATATTCTCATGCATTTATTATTTATAACTCAAACATATTTCTACATTTATTTGTATAACAGGACAGCACAAGAATTTTGACATATTCGTTCATGACGGTGATTCTGTCTCATTCCACAAGAAAATCCAAAGAAATCATCCTCAACCATCGATAACATCCGTTAAATAGACACAACAATATAAAGAAAAGTAGTTGGCAAAAATATTGTACAGACAAAATAAATATGTATTAATACCACCTAAGTTCATGATCGTAAGTACTGGTTCCCGGATGACAGAGCTTATTTCGGTAATTTAACGGCTCCCAATTTTTTTCGTATAATTATTTTTTTTAAATCTGAAAATGAGTTAAAAAAAATCAGGACTCGAACCGATGTTTTCTGGTTTCGGAACCGCCGGAATTTCTGAGCTATTATAACCTTGTAGATGATGTCAAAAGTTGTGTTCTAGTGATATTGTAGCAATTATTCGTTGGCGAAAACACGGATAAACCACGTTATATAAAAATAAAACGCATCCATTCTGTCGCCCCCGAAACCCTCTAAATTACATGAAAATCGTTGGAGCCGTTTTAGAGATTTAGATTAATCCACTACCTGGTCCGGCCATGCCTTGTTGTGGCCGTTGTAATCAAAATTAAATACATTTATGTGAAGTTACGGTAAAATCTGTTGAAGCAGCTTTATTGTCATGATACAAATCATCATATTACTACAACTAGGTGCCAGAACTGGACATGCCACTTGACCTGCCACACCTGCCAGGGATCGCCGGCGACGTGCAGTTCCTGTACACCGAGGACGGATCTATCGCCCCTTCTGCTCTGACGTCACCAGTGGGCATGCCGATCAACCCGATACCGGAATCAGATCTTCCGGAGTTGTCGGATCTCAAGGTGGATGTGGTACTGGACGTGCCGGATATCCCGGATGCCCCTCCGGCGCTGCCAGTCCCGGTGGTGTCCGAGATGCCTCCGGTTTCTGTACCTCCTCCACCTCCGCCGCCGCCGCCACCGCCAATGGAAGCTGTTGAGAAACCATCGGATAAGAGGTACGTGAACTTTGAGAATCACATACAACTATCTTCAATGTACACATAAAACGAAGTCGGAACAGTCGCTTCGATCAGGCTCTCTTACCACATCCCTGCGATACCTGCGAGCCTCAATGGGTCAACGGCTTCTCAGAAATCTTACGAAACGTCATGGCGGAGCCATTTTAAAGCGGTAAGCGTCATGTGAGCGAGAAGTAGTTCTTCGTCTTGACGATACGATTGAGATGCAATGCAGCAAAGGAACACACAGGTAGTTCCTTTGCTGCATTGCACCAGCAAACCAGTCACCAACTCCAACCATGATACTGAACAAACACCACATGTGAAGGGTGTGGAAATGAACATGGAGATACCCATCTGGTCGATAGAGGCCAGCGGGACCCCGTGCCCGGGTTGTAATCTTGGCGCTCATTGAAAGAGGCCTGTCAAGCATTGGACTGGACAGGACTGATAATGAATATAATTAAACATACATATTAAAAAGATTTATACACCCCCAGTGAGTCTTCAACTAATGTATGAGTTCCTGGTAATCGAGTGCAGTGTAAACAGACTTAAATCCGAACTCGTCTAGCCGCAATCGATCTGTCGTCGAGCGCTCATTGTGTCCAAAAGACAAATATGAAATAATGGACTGCTGATCCCATAGAACGCCATTGGTACCATTTGGACGGACGTAGTGCACGTGACCGGTAACATTCTGGCATTTTTAAAATGTGTCAATGCTCAAAAGTATTCAACGGTAATGTTCAATTCAGTTCATTAAGAATATTTCGAGTCTTACCCTATATTGTTATATTTTGCCATAGCTATTTGCCATCTGTGTATATTATACATATTTCATACGAGCGCCTTTAGGCGATACATGTCAAAACTTTATTGTTGTAGAAGTAATTAATTATTTATTTGATGGAAAGGTCAAGCTATAAGCTATAAATTTGATAGTCACCACAAGGCTAATCCGTTAGGATTTATAGGCTATGTAAACATAACTCACCTCTTTTGTTTCATCCAAATTCAAATGTCTAAATCAAGCTCTGTCTGCTGAATCAATTGCAAGTCATTTGAAGAGAAAATAAAATAGTGGAGTCATGTCCTTATTGGTAAAAAACTTGTAGAGGTTTAACTTAAACAGCAAAGACGACGTTGTCTCACATTTTCACTCATTTCTCATATTACTTTACCTGGTTTTTTTTAAAACCAACTACGGCCATGTGAGTGAAAAGATGCGCTTAAAGTCGTTTCGGTGATGCATTCTGGGTCATCTGCGTGGTAGAATGTGATTTTCATTCGCTTAATGTTCAACCTAACTAAACCACCGATAAAATGTAAAATTTAACCCATAGTTTTTGTCACTAAGAAATAGGTTGGCACTGCCACCGGTTTGGGAATTGCATACAGAACCCATTGATGACCTTTTTGTGTCTCAGTGTCCACGTGTCTCGCGTTTTTATTTTGGACAGAGCTTGTATCTCGTTATTTTATTTACTAATTTACTATTATTATTTTACGAATCCATTTGCTTTAAATGTGTGTTAATTGTCCACGTGGGCCGCCGACTCTGGTCCGGGGGTCGGTATAGAGCACTGGTATAACCGATGGATGTAGGGTATAATACCACTTTACACTGAACTACATTATTTCGTTTCATTCTAAACGGCGATCTTGCTACTGCTATGGCCCCGAGTCTTCAGACGCCTCTGCGCTCAATGTGATAGCCCGGATCTATACGGTCAGCACAGCTAATTCTCAAAATATGTGCTTTCCACAGGGCTAGAGCGAAGATTTACCCACAGAAATACTTCAATAATTTTTTAGGGCCCACAGCGTAGGCCCGCAAAAACAATAATTTCCGAAATGGTGGTCATCCTTATAGAGATTGGCTAAGTGTGGAAGTCCACAGACTGACAAAGTGCACTTTCTATTCCCTTATTACCCTTTTAGTCTAACGTAGTCCCATGCTGCATTGCAACCGAATTGGTCGTAAGATAACGCTGTAAAGTGACAGCTATGCGGTCGTGTTTCGTGCGGTTTTGAATTTCCGGTGGCACATTCGAGAAAGGAGAGAAGGAGGACAACATCTGTACACCTATTATGCGGATGTTTATTGGCGTTGGTAGTCTTGGAAAGGTTCGCGACCGCTCGTTTGCCTCTTCATACAATAAAAAATGCCCTGCGTGAACAAAGAGACCAGTATGTAACCTCACTTCGAAGTGAGGTTACATACCTAATTTCTATGCTCCTGTGTGTATGAGAGATGTGTCTTCCATTGGGCCTCCGGTTACTCACAAACCTCACGAAGTCTGTCATTTTACGGCGGTTTCGTGTGTGCGAGAGGTTACCTCCCCGGTCGTGGTGGCTCCCCAATTAGGCTGCCATGCTGCATGGCACTAACCCGTTAAGCGAATGAGGTGGGCGGCGGTACAACACCAGATACTGATAGATCGATATTAATAAAATAGGTAGCGCTGGCCCAACTCTCTAATGCGACCGGTTTGTGAGTGCACTTCTTGACGCGCGGAAGTCACTGAACCTGCTCAAACACATAACTTTATACACACGTGGCCTTATCCCATTTTTAATGGTGTTTTTAATGGCCATGTTTATGAACTTTTAATTTGATTTGAACTAAAATCGACGGAAAGAAATGGACGGACGGAAGGGCAGGAGTCGATGTAGGTATACAGAGAGGATTAATAAAAGTCCATAAATGTTGGTGTGGGCATATCATGGGTTTTCACCGAGGGTGAACATCAATAGGAGGAGTTTAAACTGTCCTCAGAATGTGTATCTGTTGCTGCTATATCAAAGAACTAGTATCGCCCACGGTTTCACCCACATAACTCCCGTTCTATTAGTCGTAGCGTCATGGCATGTAGCCTACAGATTTTCTCATAAATGGACTATTTACGTTCAACTCAAAAGTTCAGTAGTTCCTGAGATTAGCGCGTCCAAAAAACAAACTCTTCGGCTTTATACTATTAGTATAGGTAGGTAATAAAATCAAGATTTAATAAACTTTTTTTTTTACTCGATTGAGTTGCTATGGTTACCTGTATGTATGTACATGTGTTAAAAAGCTTTATCTATTCGACGATGTAAAAAGTTCAGTGTTACCTAGTACAAAAAATACCAACACTTCAAACGTGGCCTACCTCTTCGGTGATAATGGGCGTGGAGGTACTTTAAACATTATTTGTTAATGTTGCCCATTCTGTGACGTCTAGCTTTTTTATAGTATATGGGGACAAACGAACAATCGGAGACTACCGACGACATAGACATCCGCATTATTGTCACTTAGGTGTGTAGCTCCTTTCCTCCTCCCATTTAATGGTTAAAAAGAAATATTTAACATTTATGTTTGCTGACATCATTGTACATCGTCGCAATCAAAATTGCGATCTTAACGAGTGTCGCGGCTGAGCAGTGCAGGAACAGAAATAGCGCAGCAGTGTACTATTTATAATGTATGTCAATAAACACCGTCTGAATTTGTCTGGCGGCGCTGAGTAGAAGATAACAACAACACATCGTCACGCCAGTTCCATAACTGGGTATGCAAATGATATATTATATATTAGCAGGACAATTCCCTTTATCTATTACATGTTATAAAACACGGTCCCCAAAAGCCGTCATCTGTATGTGATCGATTTTCCTTCTCTAAAGCTACTGATCGGATTTTCATGCGGTTATCGCCAATTGATACAGGGATCCCGAGGAAGGTTTTAGTGTAATTTGATAAGGTAGCAATTCGGCCCGTGTTATATACGGGCGACGCCGGGGCCGATCGCTAGTAGTCCTGCCAACCAACAGACTCCTGCGCCTTGGAATTCCCTAGTAAGAGCCCAAAGTGTATTTATTATGATACTCCATATACATATGCAACTGTACAGTCTCAATTTAGGAATCTCGTATTTGAGAAGATAAAGTGAAAGGACCTAAGGAACACATGTATGTTAAGTTTACCTATCGCTTCTCGCTTCACTTCTTTACTTGAACTTGAATTAGAGGCGTTACGCCTAGCATATATAACTTTAGTGAAGCTAAGTAACCTTAGTAAAAATTAAGATGTTGTGTCATGCTGCATTGCAGCAGAATTGGGCCGGCATGACCGGGGAGGTATCTCTCACATAATACCGACATCTCCTGCGGACATTGACGTCTAATATAAATATTCAGTGCGTTCTAAATATTCCACGGCTGTTTCACGCCTCCAATTCGAAGAGGCCCACTTTTATGCTACCACTAGTATTCGTGAAACGTGGGTTTTTAAGTAAAACGCCCCATAGATGCATAACATGAATTGTAAGTGGCATCGCTTGGCATATAAGGACGTATATGTATACGTTTCGGTGAAAAATGTAAATGATATCCCACTGCTGTCCGAGAGTTATGGGTCACCTGGCTTGCCGGGCCCGAGTGGCATATCAAGTGGGACGGGCGTCCAATAAACTGGGTTTAGATGCGTTTCAAGAGGACACGCGGTCCTAACTTTACGCACTTATATGGGTATGTCGCGGAATTCTCAAGATGAAGCCTCGTCACGATATTGATCTCCATTCTAGAATTATAAAGCTACTTTGAGCGTGCGCCCGGTGGAGATATGTTCGCCTACAGTTTTAATTTACTTTATAAAACGAATTGTGAAGCTTTTCGCCGGCGCTCTAGTGCGTCTTTCTATGAACAAACGATCCATTTATGCAACTTAATTAAATACGGGGACACATTATTCATGTCTATTTTTTAAGGTTCCCATCCGTCTATCTGTCGCCAGATTGTATCTCAGGAACGGTGGTACCTCACTGTAAAAAAAAATCACAGGCGGTGTATTATGTTGACGCTATAGACGGACGGGAAATTATCCTATATCGGTTCTGTATTTTCTTTTGAGGCACGGAATCATAAAATGTAGTCACGAGCCGAGCAATTATTTGGCGTGTTTTCGTTTACTTGCACTGTTCGGTATTTACAAACTGCTTCGTTCTGCCGCACCGTACGCGGAATGGATGTGCTGTACAAACAGCGCGCGTTCTCCGAAACCGAGATTCGTATTTTCTTTCATCAATATTATGATTCTTTCCACCACGTTTATATTGTTATAGCGATTGTTGAAGTTATTGTGTTACGTTTAAATTAACAATCTGAGTCATGTAATTTGAAAACATTGTTAACAAAATTTGACTTTGCGATTCGTTCGGCTTCTGTCCGATCGGTCCATCTGAGAAGTACCGTAGACGCGACACAATATAATTGAAATCGAACTGCAATGACGCTCTTAAATATACGAATAAGCAGAAGAAATCCTCGCCATCCTTTTTTTTACTGCTCTATGCTGACGGAAGTGTCCAGTGCAGCTTCGTCGGTTACTATAAGAGGTGAGATTGTGGAGAGATGCCCCCTCTTTCCACGCAGATGGATCTCAAAATAACTATTATTAACTTGGCCGAGGGGACCGGGTCCCTTCGCCCCCCTCCTCACCCTCTCGCGCACCTCGCGAACAGCGCACGCGGCAGCTAAACTTGGCCTTAGATTATAATGCATCACTGTAATGAGGGCTGGAAGAGCTTGTTGAGCAGTCATGACCAGTGTGCCATCCGTCAGCCTTTGGGCCATGTGGTTTCATAAACTTCTAACGCGACAGTAGAACATCACAAGGCTGGTTATGTGAACATTCCTAATTGCTTTTTATTGATTTATTATTGCAAAAACCGCACAGTTTATTGCTTAACTTTCCCTGTTCCCCTGTGTTGGGGTTATATAAAACTTTGTTGAACTTGCGCCGAGTAGCGCGCACCTGTTTACTATATTCACTCAGTATTATCTTACTTTCTGTGATTCATTTCTCGCTTATATAAAGCATCTTATATATCAATACGTGTTATAACACCAAGCCCCCAAAAGTTGTCTGTCTGATTGTAATCGATTCTCGTAACGTAAGGTCATCGTGTAATGCGTCATAGTCGCATTAGACTTCGTACTTATGATGTAAATGAATGGAATGGAATACCCACGTGATGACGTGCTAGACGAATGACCGACCAGGATAACATAAGTGCCTAGGGTACTTACCTGTTAAGAGCTAGACGGACATGTCATAGCTAAACGGTGCGACTGACAGGCTTTGTAACAATATGCAACGGCAGTTTCATTGCAACCAGATTCTGGAATAGCAGAGGAGGTAGTGGTCGCTCAAATAATACCGGTGAAAGGCGATAGCTATGCTGTTACGTTTCGTATGGTTTGTAAAAGGCCACCGGCTTAGTAATGGAGGAGATTGGGCGAAGGGCCACGTATCTGCATAAATAAATAGAATGGTCACCAAATAGCTCGGACTGCTCGTTAACTTCATGCTATACAAAGGCAGATGCACTCATGTGGACTGCTGACAGAAGTAGGTATTTTTAAAGTATTTGTAAGAAAGAAGAAGGTATTTGTAAAGTGGCTACGCGGCGCGTAGCAAGACGTGACGATAACGCGACTTCCATGATTTTTGCTCATTCAGAAATGCTCATCATGCCTAGTAAAGTTTCAATTCAATAAAAAACATATGCGTTTGTATACTGCAATAATTTTAATCATTTATCTGAAATTAGTAATGTATTTTCTCCATAGCGAACAATTAGCAAGTGCACCATAGATTTTATCAAGACGATTTAGTTCCTTGTTTCACTTCATAAAAAAGCAAGTTATTCTCTTCGGAAGTTTACGAACGTTTATTATTAATCGATTAATGACGTCAGGTATACAATTAAATCAGTGTATCTTTTGTGTATTCTCATATCACAGCGTTTGTCCGGTTTGATCTCCGAAACTTTCGGACAGATTTTCGTGAAATTTCGTAGAGATATGTTAACTTTCTCCATCATGAAAATAATATAGACTAGATTTTTTTAGAGTTATAATAGGAGGATTATAAAATCCAGCGTAACGCGTGTCCGGGTTGGACCGATTTTTATAAAAAAATCTGTGTGTATTCGGTTAGTCTGAGAGTCGTAAAGTATATTTCAACTTTTTATCCCAATATTTCCACGGGTTTGACATACACATGAGTGAAACAGTTGGACGCAGCTAGCAATTATCGAAACCGCCTGACTCAGCAGACAGTTCGTGTTTCCTTCTTCAGGCACTACAGACATCATACCCGCATTTGACCCAAGAGTGACCACACATTCCTCGAAAATATTAAGGATAACCTCGAAATTCATTTCTTTATAAAGCGTTTTTAAGTATGTTTCTTATTCGCCTGTGCAATAAATATTCAAGGGATTTGCGGGAAATCTTTGGCCCGCCACAAAACAAAATGTCCCCGTTTTTGATAATGGCTAGCCGTAGTATAACTCGATTTAGACGACATATAGATGACAGTCTGGAGTAATATAGGCTCCTTTTAAAGTAATAACAAATTTTATTGAAACCATATCCAAAGCCGGTGTCGGGCCACGCGCAGGGTACCGTAAGTTTTACAACAGCCGAGTGCTAGTCGGATTCGCTGTAAGAATCCGACTAGTTCAGTACCATTTTTGTTTTGTTGACGCGGGGAAACGCATTTACGCGCCTTCACTGGCCATGCTTGGGGTCCAGTGGTGTGTGGGACTCGTGGCACGTGATAGTGCCGAGTACCCGAGGTGCCCCGCGACAACTAATCATCAGGGCATCTCGACGACTATGTTCCGCACCATGCTCTATCTAAAAGCCAAACATAACTACTCAATTTTGTTTAAAGGTTTTATATTACCAATTTGTCAATGCGATTAACGTGTATACTCACGCTTAGCTAGGAGCGACACGCGGTTTCACCCGTGTTTCCTAATTAACTCTATAAACGCGCCCTTAGTCCGCTTTTTTACTAAACTCGACCTAGTTTCGTAATATATATGTAATAATGTTGAAGTACCAATAGTGTTTGACCCAAACCGTGGACGGACGAACGGCCAGACAAACTTGGCTTGTCAGACTACTGAACCCTAAGAAGTGGTTCCCTTGGTATACATTTTTCGCGGATGAAACCGCGGAACACTGTTAGTGAGAACAGTAGGACATAATATTTTGGGTACACAGGACAATAACAGGAAAACGTTCGCAGTTGTGTCAGCAGTTAATAGATGTATAATTATAAAGGAGCCGCCTTATTCGCATACATGTTATTGTTTTGGCGTAACCTTGGTATAAATTAGCATCTGCTTTGAAAGAATACTAATATTTCATACATATATCATGTTGCTTGCGACGGAAACTTGCTGCGGCCAGTCTACGATGTTAGCTAGTTATCACCTGTTAAAGGTAGCGCTGCATTGCAAACATTGATTTACAAAAATACAAGATACACGATTTCATACTTAACTGTAATTATAAAGCATCCGGAATTGTAGATAAACATATATTTTTGCAAACTCACCATCCGCAAGTGATTTTAAGTCGTTTTTACAACGCAGATTCTATTTGAAAATTGAAAAAAGGGTGCAGTGCTTGATGTTAAGTTGTTTTTAGTAAGTCGCATGTGTTGGAAATTACTTATCCTTCGCTCACATGGTACCACCACAAAGTGACAGCCACATGCTTTCGTGTTTCTTACGGTTTGTGACTTTCCAGTGCCCCGTGGGGGTGGGGTGAGGGGGATGAGAGCCTCACATCCTGATAACAAATTTTACAAATTTTATATATGAACATAGGCTATATCATAGTTTTTAAAATGTTAACGATCGTCAGTAATCTTCGATAAAGTAACTAAAGGGGTGAAAAAATAGCAAAGTAAATCCTTACACCGCAGCTGCAGAAATTACTGACAACTAGCTGTGTGTGAATTAGCTGTCATGTGGTAACGTCATAGCGTTTACGAGGCTGAAAGTAAAAGTTTACATTTGTACTTTTGCCAATCAATGAATATTTGCCTAATTTTGTAAAATATCCGCGCGAAGCCGGGACGGACTGCTTGTAAAAGACTGACCTAACTTGGACCCACCTATTCCTAATTAAGCATTAGACGGAATCCACTTCCAAGAAGTCGTTTAAGACTTGCATCTAAAATACAGGAAAATTAAATACAGGTTTACCACTGAGGTGAAATTCTGCGAAAGTGTTAGTGATTTTATTACCGGGAACTGTTTTAATTGTACGTTATTAAGATGTTCTGTGGATATAAAGATTTGCCGTTTATCTTGTGGCCTCGACGTGATCAGTGAATTAAGAATTAAAATAAGAACTAGCTAATTCAGCTTTTGTATTTGTTTTGAAGCCGAAATGGTCCACCCATTTCGGCTTCAAAACATTCCCATTTCCCATTTCGGTAGGCATTTCTCGCAGGCAATACGCACTGGTTACATGGAAAAAATTGGAAAGTGGTGCCCCCACAGAGCGAACGTAGGGCAGAGGTGATTGACGTCACTAGAACTTTAGTAAAAGTGTTGTAGACCAAACGGTTACTGTGATAATCTCCGTTATTTGAGTTGTGTCAACGTTACAGTGGTATCTTTCACTGCTGTGTTACGTCTGCTTTAGGATGTCACCGCTTTCCAAAAACACTAAGACAGACGTGAAGTCACATTTTTTGTGACAACAGAGCTCTTTAGAAGAGTCCAGTAGTTCATTAGAAGCATCATTTCTATGCCATTCCCAGTATTTCTTTGATTGAGCCTTACTTTATTTAATTAAATTATATTGGTCTTATTACTCTGATAAACGCGTCCGCATTGATGGAAACTCTGGCTATGTGCGGATTTTTATGCACTCCTGTAATCACTAAAAGTTGTACGGTTTGTCTCCTGCCTTGAAAAATCAAATCGCCAAAGTAAAATACATTGGTACGTATTATACTACAGTCTAGTCGAGTCTAGACAGAAGTCATTGTTAGGAAGGTTAAATCCCTTTCAAGGCGGGACCGACTCAAACATGTAAGGATTATTAGATTAACCTGAATGCAGCGCCAACATGTAATCAGGACGGCAATTAATTGTTTCTAAACGTGCGTTGCAAATTGTCTGCATTGATGCAGCGAATGCATGATGCGTTAGTTGTAATTAACATTGAATTTTATACAAACATGGTAGAATAGCTCAATTTTGGCTTTGCTCGTACTTGGCCTAATATAGGTGGCATTCGCGTGGTTCTAGTGGAAATCTGATCCAACTGAGAGTCCCTACCAACAATAACCGAGGACCGATGGCATGGAATTGCGTAAATCTTTTAGCCGGTGAAACTAATAAAAATGAACATTTTTGGCTACTTTGGTACACAAAACCGGGACACGACGCGTAAATGGACTTTTTCTGCAACAAAAAAGAGCTATATACGAAATGTCCTAATTAAGTCCGGAGCATTTCACCAAATGCCGCCGACGACCGTTTGTTTTTGCGCCAATAAAAAAGCAACTTTCAGGGAACCTCTAAAATGAACTATAATGCTAGTCGCCGAGGGTAACGAATCTATCGACCGCATTATCAGCCAGTGAACCAAGCTAAAGAAATGTGTCAATTCCACGAATAGGATACCTTACTTCATCATTGGAACCAGGATTGAATAATAGAATTGAGTTCACTTGTAAATGCAAGATACAGAATCAGATTTCAGTGTAACGAGCGCTCTGGGAAGCTCGACGTCTGGAAACGGTTTCTTGCCATTTAATGCGTATGCAGAACAAACAGCGCCCCGTGGTTTCACACGCATAACTCCGCTTATGTTGGTCGTAATGTGATGGCATGTAACGTATATTCTTCCTTGATAAATGGAACTATCTGACAGTGAACAATTTATTCAAATCGAAATAGTAGCACCCGAGAATAGCGCGTTCTACTAAACTCTTTACATTTATATTTTTAGTATAGATTAGCATAGATAATTAAATAATTAATGCATATTTAATTAAAATTTTGCTCACGGTATCTCGAAAGGTATATTTATACAGTTGATAACTTTAATTGTTCGAACAAGGTCAATATGTTAATATTTGATATAATTTATTTTACGTAGAATCCGAAACTGTATATAGTTTCTGAGAAGTACGGTTCTCACTTGAGAGTTGTTTAATTAAAGTTTGTGAAATTGTATTGCAAGATTACGAAAACAAAAATACGAGGATTGTTGGACATGGCGGCTATATGTTGGTCATCGTTAGCTCGTTGCCGATCATGGGCTATTATAATAGACAGTGACGTATCTCGTTGGTTTGGTTCGTTTTATTTTGAAGGGCTGATTAATCTGAATATGATAGATGTCATTGATGAGTACATCCTCACACTAGTTACTGTATATGATGTGCACTTCAATAGCAGCGATGTGTATGACACATTGTTAAGCATTTTTGTAGAACACATCTAATAATATCTTCTACTTAAAAGTGATAGTGAAAGGCTTTTTGTCTACTTTTTTTCGCTCTCCTACCCCGTAACTGTTATGGATCGTTTTCGTAACGGGAAGTTGAATGCGTACCTGAAGAGTACGACGCATGCAACATCCCCTAGTTAAGCGTGCACAAAGTTTCACTTTAAAATTCTTATTATAATACATATTTCTAGCTTATTAACAATGCATACATACATATATGCTGTAGCAACGCAAATAGGTAGGCACGCTCGCGCTATGTGTACCTCCTCAGCCGTGCCAGCCCGATTTAACTGTAACAGCATTACTTCACGCCTCTTATGAGAATGACAATTATCACATGTTGAATAGTTGAATAAATCTGTGTGAATCGAGGTGTAATAGTTTCTTAAAAGTGTTATTAATTACCCCCATACCGGATCCAGCGTTCAGTAAAATCAATATTGTTTCTTAGAAGTGCGATTTGTAACCGGTTTTACAGTTTACATCGAAACGAGATCGCTTTAGTGATAATTTTATTGAGCATAATAGTGTTGTGGGAAGCGAGGATGGACATGTTGTCCGAGAAAAGCTAATTCCGGTAGTCGAATAAATTACTTTTTTAATGGAATCGATTTTACTTAGGTGTAAATATTTTATGTTGCTTGTTTTGCCTTTTCTCGAAGGTTCTAGTAATTCCATTCTCTTAATTTAATTGTAATCCCTCACCACCACTCACTACAGTTTCCTTTGGGGGCACTTCGGCCCTACGTGACCCCAACGGAAACATTCACAGTTATATGTACACAGTAGATATTCATGAAACGTTTATACGGTATTCTAAGGCAAGTTACATACCTGCACTAGGATAGTGCTGTCCAAACTGTGGCACGTGGACACAGTGTTTCCCGCTTTTGTCGGTAAAGTAGAAATGGGGTTGTCACTCCAAGTGACAGGGACTTCCTGCAATTTTATATACATGTTTCAATATGTTTCCGTAATGGATACCGTAGTTATTTGTTTTAATTTCTTAGGCGATTGGCTGGCTCAGTTGGTAACATGGCGGCTAATCCGTGTTTTACCCAAGAAGTAGCGGTTTCTAATTCCGCCCAAGCCTTGGATGTTTATATAAGTAATCCTACAATAAAACTCTGAAATATATAAAATAACCCAGCAAACGTTGTTTTGCCGGGTTGGTTGAGCAAACCTTATCACTTCGAGGTGTAAAATGTATGTAGAACCCGATTCTCAAACCTACTGAATGTGCATATAAAATTTGGTGAAAATCGGTAAAGGCGTTTCGGAGGAGTAAAGTAACTAACAGTGTGACACGAGAACTGCGATTTCATATATAAGATTAAATATATTTCCGTTGTCTAGTAACGATAACACGAGACCATACAGTAGATATTTAGCACTACACTAAGTTAACGTCATATGATAAGTACACAGATACTATATTTATATTATTAATTGCTCAAATTCTCCAAGGGGTATTATTTGTGTGTTTCCCCTTAAAATTTTCCTTTTATTTTCATTTTCCTGTAAGGCTTGGTACTTACTGCGCTTACTTTCAAAATTTTTTAGTGTTTCATTCCGGTCAATAAATAACTGTCAAAAGTGTCTCTGCAGATTATCCACGCCGAAGAAAATTATCGCAATTACAGTATTTGTATTGTGTTACAATAATTATGTAACGATGTTTTCCTTGTTACGTAAAACATTATCACGAACTTGTGCGAATAGTTTTTGTTACCAACCGCAAACGTACCGTGTCGATGCGCTTTGAATGAGTTACACTTGCGGTCAAATTGGGCTGCAGCAGCTAAAACTGGCTCTTGAAACTTAAAGACATACTCCCATTGTATGCTTACGTTTTGTGTAGATGAAATATTGGCTGGTGGTGGTTATGGTACAACACAGCTAGTGATGTACTTGTTGATTGTTAAGCCGAACTCAACAAACCAGATCGGCTAAGAACATAAAATTCGTATAGTAACAAGTTAATTAATTCTTATTGTGTCGTTATCCACGGCAGTGTAGCAAATTTCTGCGTTCTTAGAATTCGCCTAATATTATTGACGGCTTTAACGCGTTGCCAAGTCTGCTATCAGAATAGTTGGATTGCTCTAATATCTTAACCATTTTCCTGTTGTTCACAGTGCGTCTGCTCACAGACGTCTGCTTGAACACGACATGACTTGGTATAGTTGTTCTCATACTAATTAGTAATTACCAACTACATAAATTAATATAACACTGAAAGTTGGGTAAAACCGTGGAGCGGAGCGAGTAATTTGTAATTACTACTAAACCGCAACAATATAATATTGTGTGAGACTGAGAGAGAGAGATAACTGCTATTTTGATCATAATAGATGTAGATACTGCATTGCAGCAGAATTACGCCCTCACGGTCGGGGTACACGTCCCTCGCTCATCACACATCGCCGTGCTGTTTCCGGTAGCCCATTGGAGTAGGAAGGGGGAGGACACAACTTTTATGCGTATGGCCGTCGGTAGCATCTAAAGAAGCAAGTGAAAATTAAGACGCAACACATAAACTGTCCCAGTAACTGTTATGATAGTAAAAAATCCATAGAGTCGCCTCATTAATGTATAAATTTTCAGTAACAAAATTTGTAAATTTCCACTTAAAACAGCAACAACACACCTTCATTCTATTTCTCTAATGGGGATGCAGAGCGAACGGATCGCCACATATCACGACCATTACAACGGCTCCACCTCCACCACATACATAAATCCCCATATAGATATCAGAACAACAAATAATAAGATTTTGATCTATATGCCTTTGACCAGTGTATAAAAGACATAAAGGTTGTCTTATTATTCGCTTTGCTATTTACATATTAAACTATATGCAACAAGGAAGACGATCCTAACTAACTTCCCTCATTTTTCCCACGAAGTTCTATTTCTGTTTGGGTACAGCCGTTATATCATTCTCGGAAGCGCTAGAGAGTTGTACGAACCGAAGTTTTCTATTTCAGATTTCACTGTCAATGTCTTTCTTGATTTAATGTCGATCCTTATTTAATCACCTGGAGTTTGATGACATACACACTTATATGGCAGGATTTATTTAGTAAGAGCCAGTATCGTATCGTACGTCACCTCGGATTGGGGAGGCACCTCTCGTTCACATGACATCGATGGTAGTCTACAATGGTCGTTTGCCCAATGATACTTAAAAATCCAGTTCAATCTATCAGTGTCGTTATCTGTACGTAGTTGTGTTTCCCTTCTATCGTGTGGCGACCGCTTCATAATAAATCATGTTGCGCAACTTTATCCACGCCAAGTGTTCAGAGTGGTGGTGTACGAGAGATACTTGTTAATTAAGAGTTAACTATTTCTCTTGTATAACAATTAATTGCGGCGCGGGCGCCCTGGCTCTGGCAAGCTTACGGTGGAGTCTGGCTTATTGCCAGAATGTTATATGTAACGCTACCTTTTTCACGTTACATCATCCATGTAGAATTTATACTGTACAGTCTTGTTATTCTCAGGGACTCAAAAACACCTCGACACTGTTGCAAATCCGTCAAGATATTTACATACTCTGACTTGCAATAACACCTGTGACAGCCGCTGCCCGTGTTAGACACATAAAATACCCAGTAAGGCCCCAAAGGCCGTGAGATGAGGACCCCTTGAGGCACACGGTCCCTCTGTGATGTGTTAAAGCTTACCATTTCACACATAACATTATTCACCTAGTGTCACATTGTAACGCTCACATAAGATGTAGTTGATTGAATGTATTGGCACTTCTTGATGGAGATTCATGTTAACATTTGAATAAATAAATAAACTTTATGTACTTTATCCACAAATAATTTATTTTTCACGTTACATTTACTACCGGGTCCGACTTATCATCATCACTCTCATAAGAAACGAATAGTAATAAAAGTTACATCCCATCACAATGAACATTTGAAACTGAAATAATGGTAAGCCTTTAGGCAGATGTAGTGTGTTGCATTGTAACTGAATTGGACTGGCGAGACCTCTCGCTAACACGATACAGCTCTAAACTGACTGCAAGAATATAGCGGTTCGTTGCTCTTGTGAGTAGCTGGTGAGCGCGACGCATCTGCATTAAGGTGTGTATGCTAATAGGCGTCGATAGTCTGGCTCCCTGTGCTATAGCAGATGCTAGAGTATGAGTACAGCAAACATAAACAATAAGTTCATTAGATTGGAACCTAGAAACAGTCAGTTCGTAGAATACATACGTTTCTGGCGTTAGCTCCATTTGCAGATTAATAAATTCATCCGTTCAATCTCCCACATAGATTTACTAGCACGAGCTCTCCGAGCTCCGAGCTAAGCTCTAAGCTCTAATAACGGTGAGCAGATTTATGCAATGTCGTGCAGAGACGAGCTACGTTAGAATACATAATATTTTAGCATCAACATTTATCCGCCTACAGCTGAAGATATGCCTTATTTTCTTCGCAATCCCCCTGCTACTGTTCTGCTACGGCCAGGATATTACTATTTTATAGTACAAGGGAGCAAACGGCTAGTCAGATACTTTTGATGACTATCGACGACTATCCACATACATCCGCGTAACAGCTATGCCAATGGGCCATAAACTGCGCGAAATGCGACATCTTAACGGTCTATTTGCGGAAAATCATGTGAGCGCGAGGTACTTCGGCGTCGTACCGGCCCAATTCTGTTAGAATGCAGCGTGACATTACTTCTATGCTGTACTCTGTTCCTTGTCAAACTTTGGTGACGTCAACCGAAGCGTTTCTAATTCTTCAACCATTCAGCGTCATCTGTAGATTTCGTTCTCCGACTTTTATGCGCGTTAATATTTACTATACATTTCTTGCTTTTCAGAAGCAATGGTTAAACGGGGAAGGCTATTTTTGTAAATGCTTGAGAATTAAAAATTGTTTTAGGTTAAACATACCGTGACGAATGTGAATATTTTGTACCTAAACACAATGTGTTTGTATACATTTATGCAAAGCGAAGAGTGATTTAATAATCAATGACAATTTAACCTACTTTTATCGCTGCATCTTAATAATTTTTGCACTTCCAAAATATCTGATCTCAATGATTGGTAAGTAGGAATACATGAAATTATTCTCATTGTTTTGGTGTGAATAGAATACTCTTAGTTTATACCTAGCTCAATTCCAATTGGGATAAAGAAGAGAAGAAAGGTTGAAACAGAGGTAGATTATGTTAGATAGGTTGTGTATAAATGAAGATCTGATAAGCCACTTTGATTCACGTTGACTGATCGAAAGCCTGGACGCTCTGGGGTATGTGGAGCTATAATTGGTATAGCGTTTAGTTATAAATAAACTATTATAGTACGGAAACTGCACCTTTAAAAGGCAAAGTATAATAGTGTAGTGCACATGGATGGTGCCGTGGTGAGGTGCGAGGCCGCAGCATGTCGCGTGACTGCACCGCACGCGGTTGACACGATCCATCGATCCACAAAGGTTATGCCTAATTTAACTCGCCACTTTACACCCGCTCTATTGCACTTTAATTATCTATTTGACTGGGTACATTAGTGTTTTAAATTAGTTTGCGATATAACTTTAGTATCGTACGGCGGTAGTTTTCGACGTTGAAAACGTTGGGCGTCTCGTAAGGAGAGAGCAGGCACATTCGCCGTACAAAATCCAAAACTGGATCCTCAGTTATTGCTCCACTGGCTATAGGAATTATTTAAAGCTGATCGAGTGATGTTGACCCCACCGCTAAAATACAGTCATCAATAGTTTTCGTTCATCTCCGACCTAAAATACCGATACGAGTTGTCACTTTTTAGTATTTACTGCTATTACCAATTCATTTATCTAAAAGTAGAATAGTCCTGTTGAATAAACTTAACGGGCTAAGGCGTAACGTAGCCATTTCGAAATGGATAAGAGGCATAGGAGACGTGTTAGTATTCCTTGAGAGATATGTTCAGCAGTAGACCAATAAGGTTGATAATCATAAAATGCATAGAGATGTCCTTACCGTTCAGATCCTCGAACGGCTCGCGTGAGTTCATTACTAAGCTTATGATGACTTTGTCGCGCGGTGCATACCGCTACACACTCCAATGAGACCTTCGCTTTGTGTGCTGAACTATTTATTTCACAAACAGAGCTACTCAGGAGTGGACATTGCATTTGTTTTGCGTATTAATTCAGATACTTTACGAGTAGTATCACCTGATAGCTAGCCGCCGAAAGCATTTATCATCTCTTCCCATCTGCGGGTCTGTCCCCCTATCATCTCCCTAAACCAGAAGACAAAAATCTACGCAAGTCCGTTGAACTGTAGAGGCGGGAGCAATAGCGCCGCCAACCAGTTGTGGGTCCCTACGAAAGAAGAAAGCATTCATCATCAGACGGTTCAGGATTTGCACCTCTGTTGCCCAAAAAATAGCTTCAATTGATCAGTCGCGCACAAATATATATGGGACCCAAATCTTGCCTTGCTGAGTTATAAACTAAAAAAAAAACCACATTACTGATAACACTTAAACACGTTTCGAAAAGTTCCCTCTTCGTTTTTAATCTAACAAAATGATATATTATAAAACATATGTATATTCTTATCATTCTAACACCAATTAATACTTCGCAAAAGTTAAAAATGTAATCAGATCTTGGTAATCATTATACGTGTTCCAAACATGCTAACACATTTAAAATAATACAAAAAAATGTAATCACATCCCATGCAAAATAATTTCATGGCTATTTATTTGCAAACGTTCATTCGTTTTTATGTCCGTACTTCTAGTCATGGGGAAATGCGATGTTACAAAAAACTGGAGGGTGATTAAGACATGACAACTGCGATTAAGTAATCAGGTTATATTGATGAAACAGAATCAGCGATAAAATTAGTGTAGCCATTGCCGACCAATGTAGTGAATGTTAGGACGCTACCCATACGTATGCATCTACCCTCATCTACGGAAAAGAGGATAACCCAATAGAGGATTGCGTTGACATAAAGTAATGTTAAATCGTAATTTTGTACCTTCTTTATATGTATATTATTGAACCACTTTGAGCAATACTTGTGTTTGTCCAGAGAGGCCCGGTCCCAGGCCCCTGCTCCCGCTCCTGCCTCGGGAGACGCTCACGCCAGCCTCATGGCAGCCATTCGACAAGCAGGCGGAGCCGGTCGGGCCAAGCTCAAATCTGCCGCGGAGTCTACACCAGGCAAGGTAAGTTGATTTGCATGTATATTTTAACCCACTTCGAAGAAGGAGGAGGTTCTATGTTTCACTGTCTGTGTGTTATTACAGTACGTCTGTGTGGGTTGGGACATGCAGGTGATGCGGACATTCCTTAAAAAGGGATAAAAAGTAGTGTGGGCTAAAACAGAAACTACGCGTAACACAAAAATAATTCTATCTAATATTATTATTTGTTTTATACCCATTAAAATACTATCCGTTTTCGTTTAACAATTTTTATAGTAGGTCTAGTAGCGCTTTGGTCGACATGCAGGTTTCCTCAGGATGTCGTCCATCACTGCAGAATAAGTGGCGTCGACTATATCCAAGCTTTATTACCCATTATTCGGAATAGAAATTTCTGGTAGGCGTAAGGTTGATATTTGCATGCGTCACGTGGCGATTTCGTTGTGCGTTTATCGACAGACGTAAATGTCATGAACCGCGCCGTCACGAGGTCAGTTCACCTTGACACATACCTACTATACGAAATAGGTCGCGCAATTAGTCGTATATACTTGTATCAAAATACAGCAATACACCCATTTCTTTAATATTGTTATCATCTTTGTACTACACTAGCAGCTGATCAACTGATTCGTTTGAATCCAATAGCTTGAGGATTTCTACTTTGTCCAGTCTGTTCCAGGCCGTCAGGCATGTAAACATTTTCTTGCGTGTGTTATTGCATAATTTAAAAGTGTCTTCTCTCAAGTGCTTGTTGGTGTTAAGGGTACAGTATAGTACCAGTAGTAGCAGACGAGTTTGTTTGGTTAGACGCGCTAATCTTAAGAACTGTTGGTCCGATTTGAATAAATCTTTCTTTTCCTAGGAAGGTTTTAGGGTTACACCATTACGGTAAAACACAGGCGAAACCGAGGCTC
Source organism: Eumaeus atala (assembly GCA_017140195.1). Lineage (NCBI taxonomy): Eukaryota > Metazoa > Arthropoda > Insecta > Lepidoptera > Lycaenidae > Eumaeus > Eumaeus atala. Next base: position 104,252 of record JAFELO010000941.1, on the reverse strand, counting down.
AGCTAGTATATAATAAAATATGATAAGACATCAGCAACGACCTTGCAGACACAATTATGTAGTTACTTCTGCGGACTCGCGAGGCAGTCAAGGGAAACGTTTAGCTAAGGTGTAACATGGTAACGAGACCGTGTTAACAGGTGAACATTTACATAAAATAATTGATTTTATATTAAACACGAGTTTATTCTTGTACGCTTCGCTAAAACTTGTTTTAAGACACTTTTTTAATTCTTTTCACTGCGAATTTATCAATAGCAAATGACATCTCCGAAGGTCCCGAAGTAAGAACTCCACCCGCCAAAGTCTCTCGGCGGTAATTGAGGCCTTTAAATCTAGCCCAACAGTGTCACAACACAGCTCACAGGGCTCTTATGTGGTATATCTCTTTAATCGGAGATAAGATCTCCCGGTAAGTCGGTAGCCGTGAATTAAGTAAGAGGCAGTGCCATTTCGGGTGTTTTGCTGCTTGTAAATTTGCCGCGGCTGTCTGGAGGAGAGAAGAAATCAATTTGGATCTGTTAATCAATTGACGACGACTCTACATTCGACTACCCATAGACGGCAGACTTTTACTTGAAATATCAATTAAAGTATTATATCAATTGAAGTAGTATATCAATTGAAGTATTATATCAATTGAAGTATTATATCAATTGAAGTATTATATCAATTGAAGTATTATATCTCCGATACTGTGTTTTTGAAGACTAGCTGTGCCCAAAGACATTATTGCTGTCCATAGCCATGTGCGAATGCGTTGGCCTCCCATCCTCCTCCCTTAGGAGCATGGCTGTCATTTTACGGCGGTGTCATGTGTTATGTCATAACTGTTCTATGTGTTAGTTTATATTATGTATAGTATGCTTAGTTTTCCATTCAGAACAGCTTCAACGAGGACGCAAAGTGGACGGATTTAGTCGCGAATCCAATTGCCTTAGCCTCATTGTTGTGGTCATTGCTCTGCAGTTGAATGACTAGAGCGTCGGAGCAGTGTACTTGGACGAGAGAATTGAATGATTTCTGCTAATGCTTTATACGTTAATGGGTGTAACTGGATGTAGCTCAACGTTTCCAACTCAATATTAACACGTTTTTATTGGGAATGGAAATTTTAGATGACGATACAATTATATATTATCATAACTGATCTAATGATTAAGATAAGGAAATCCCGTAATGGATATCAAGCAGTACATCCAGTTCCAAAAAGAGAATATTACATTGAATTAAACCCAGTCTAGACAGAGGCAGAACGACGATGCAGCTGAAATAACGGGCAGCGTGCCTGCTCCAGAACCTGTTTTTTTCGAACTTATTCAGCCGCCGAGCACGTCTTCATTGAAACAATTCTAAAGACCACTAGAATATTTTAGTTTGGAAAAGAAAACAAACTTCTTTCGATATAAACAAAATTTGTTGTGTCAAAAGTCTTTTTGATTCAATAAGAACGTTATAAGAAAGAAATTGAGTGACTGTCTTTGATATACCCGGCTACGCTTCGAAATACAGGACGCCTAGTCTTGCTGGAATCAATGAGTGGTGGTAGTCACTAACCACCTTCTTGTTACTTACCCCCTATCTCGTTAAAACAATCTTTGAGGTATCAGTCAAGCTCGCTTTAAGACACCCTGCTGCTGTGGTTCAATAATATGTTACGCCTTGCATAGCGATGTTTATTGCAGAGGTGGTTCTGCGAAAGACCTCATCTGAGAGCCAGTGATGTAACTTCACGAAACAGATAAACCGTATTAATAATGGCGAGAGCTTACGTCACAGATATTTCAATATCGTTTGAACTTCAAACAAGTCATTTGCGCAACGCTAACTCGCGAGATCAATCACGTTCTATTTACTTATGATCACTATCATGGGGATATTTGATTTACATTATTTCATAGTACAACATTATGCCGTAGAGGCTTTCTTCATCATCAGCCGGATGCCGTCCACTGCTGGACGTAGACCACCATACAACGCCGTAGGTCACGGCCAGCACAGGATTGTTTTCCTGTGTCTTTTTTTTTATTTTTTTAATTTATCAAAATGCTATTGCATCATTGCAGGCAAATTGGGCGATTTTTACCTTAACCTATCCATATCAACTCGGGAGTTGTAATTGTGCCGATGCGTCCCGTGAGATTTGTGAGATTCCAAATGGTACAGCGGGAGATCAGGTAAAGGCGGCAAACGCATCTGAATAATCTCTAGGTATGCAGACTGCATGCAGTTGCAACTGGTGGTCACCAGTTGCAACAACTATTAGTGAGGGTGTTCATTCGCTTCGGTAGTCAGCAAATGTCTCGCGATCTCTCGTTTGTCCCTCCCCCTAAAAGTGCCGCTTCTATTAGCAAATAAATTATCTGTTGACAAACATTATAAATTTCAATTATACAAATTAAAAAAGGTGCCATGAATATTTCCCTGTGTAATGCGCCTACGAGAAGATAGTATGTAATGTATTTCCCATTTCTTCTCTTACAACCAACACGGACACTCGAAGTCATGGGCCTGCCTATGGCTTCCCTCCTCTATCTATGTTAACTCTGTGGCGTCGAGTCGTATTTTAACATCTGCTGACGTATTTACGAACACGTCAATACTTAACACGAGACACGAGTGCGGGACGCCTTGTTGTTTTGACGCCGCTACGTCACAATCCGCCCGGCCGTCACTTCCACGAAAATAGAGTGTATGAATGATTTCTTTGAAATTAATCTTTATACAATAGTCCTGTATTGAGGAAAACGGTGCTTTTGTTTGTCTGTATGTCTTATCTAATCTCATATCTAATGTCTGACTACTGAGCCGCTTCTAAAAAACAATTAAATGAAACATATACAAATTATATCTTGCTATTATAAATACGAAAAAAAAAATCCTTATTTCGTTCCAAGTTTCGGCAAGTGTACATGTGTAATGTCGAGTGTTAAATTATAAAAAATGCAGTAGTAATTTCTCCGTGCTAAGTTTGCATGTATTTTTATGTGAAGATTGTAATTTACTTATATCTGATATCTAAGCTAAATTTTACGCAAATCTGTCCTGAATTTAGTGTGCATTTTCACAATTATAATAAAGTATTTCATTTAAAAATATAGTTATTAAATAACTTTATTATTTAATGAAATTTTACACACACAATTGGGACTCTCCTCTTTGTAACCTAGCCTAACCTCCGATGAGGTTCTTTTTTAGTTTCATCTAGCTTCCAAACATAATAGATGCACCTACACTTGTATTCATACTCGCTATTCATAGGACATGAATAATAATAAATAGTACATGTCAATGTCAAGATCTGCTTCGACGCATATAATTTACGAACTAAATTACGAAAAGTAAAAAATAACGTCGTACGTAATTACGATAAGACGCGAACGGTTCGAGGAAGGCGATAATTGTGCGGGGACCAGGCGGCTTCTACGAAGCGCTAGACAAACGATAACGTGACAACGATACTGCTATCAGCGTTTCCCGTTGTGCTCTCTGTGGCTCTATTCCCCTGGTACTGTCCAGGGCTTCGGTGACATCACACAACATCCACGGCTGCATTGAAGTTATACTTCTTTTGGCGCGTTAGGAAAAAAAATGAGAGTTAAAATTATGCGCGCGCACATCGTCACGATAAACCGACACCTTGGACTCATCTATAGTCATCATTTTACTTTTTCGCTGGTTACGCCAAAGAAACATATCTTCCAACGTGTGTAAATGGGCTAAAACTTCAAACAAATGCATTAATTCAGTATTTTATAGCGTGATGGCAACAGGATTACAGGATTTATTGTTACAAATATAATCAGCTATTGCCTAGGCATGAATGAGGTTCACGAGTCGCGACCTCTAAGTTTACGGTCTCCGTTATGCAGGGACAAAACGAGTTTAAATTAAAAAAAAAACACATTTCCTAAAACATGAAATTTATTCATTACAATAAAACTACTTTTACGGATTTTATCGCGGCTTACTGAATTATTTAACTAGCCCAACGTTTCAGAAAGAAAGCCTTACAACAACCATGGTCACGGGCGGACTGAAGCATGAAGCTGTTGCTACAGCAACAGCTTCATGCTTCAAGCTTCTGAAACGTTGGGCTAGTTAAGTAATTAAATAAACCGCGATATATTCCGTTAAAGTAGTTTTATTGTAATGAGTAGCATTCGCGTAAACTTAAGATATTAATATGGTATTTATTATTTTAAAATTACCTTTTATATTAGAACTTTTCCACAATTGTCACTAATTTTCGTTTCAGACATTTAGTATTGACGAATAATATGTAAGGCCACTACATCTGAACGTAATGCAAAAGACATCCTTTTTTATAGCATAGGAGGCAAACGAGCAGTTGGCCCACTTGTAAGTAAGTGATCACCAACGCCCATAGACACTCGCAACGCCAGAGGATTTGCAGATGCGTTGCCGGCCTTTTACAGATAAATAGGATCTTTTCTTGCATATCCCTTTTAATTGGTTAACTCGAAAACAAGATATCATGCTCGCGATATGGACCAAATATGTGGAGAAATATCGTGTGATACAGTAACGCTAGAGTAATGTGTTACCGCGCAAAATATTTTGCACACGTTATTTAGTGCCCACCTCGTATTCTACTGCGGACGAACTTTGCTTGCAATCTAGATCAGTGGCTCCAAAACGTTTGCCTCACAGACTTATCATGTTTTTATTTCCAACATATTCGTCTGGTCGATTTTTAATTACCACTGGTCCGTGGTGGTGGTATGATGGAGTATACTGTGCTGGCTATAGTTTGACGGCGCGGCCGCCCCCGGATGTGTGCGCCCGCTCACGGTCAGACCGCGCAGCATGCTCGTGCACAGATAAATCGATGATTGTACATTTGTGGCGTTTATCAGCGCTATCTGTGACGCGTCATCGGTTACGTGGAGCGCGTGTAGTGTCCTATCATCATACTGATACAACTAAATGCTAATAGAATAGTATAACACTCCGGTGTACTGCCAAATTTAGTCTTCCTTGCAGCCTCCTATCGCTGCGGGGCCCGTCCCGACAGTTTTTTATAACTCACTCAGTGCTTAAGCACTTGCAGACTGCGTTTTTGCATTTTTACTGTATACGAGGGCGAACTGATAGATAGGTCTGTGACACTGAAAAGAAGCTACTTTTTACCTCAGTTAAGAGATTATACGCTAGAGACTAAATAACTTAGTTTAATCTAGGAATACATTTCATCAACAGATATGTACCGACGAAAAACAACTACTAGGATTACGATTACACAGTTACGTACATGCCTCAGAAGCAGTCACGCCTTGTCGCTTTTGGTTGGTGGAGTGTTAGTAAGAGCCGAGATCTTTTTCAAACAAAATATCGTGCAAAGTATAAAATACTCGACTAATTGAGATGCCCACGGTATCAAATAATTCGTATACCACTCTCGACGGGCAACCAGTACAATATTCTCTATTTTGTTAACAACACTCTCACAGGTAATCTCAACCGACCTTCCAGGTACAATCAGCGAAACTCTTGTGTCCCATGAGATGGCACTGCATGCCTGTCATATTTTTTCAACTTGTGCTCAGTCTGCTCGACGGTTTTACCGTTAAAAAAATATTTGATTAATATAACTCATTCTCTATTACTTGAAAGCAAAGTGGACTTCGTGCGAAATTATTATTAAGCAAAAGAAAACAATATTCTCAATAAAGGCCGCCAATTACGGAGTTAATAAACCTCCCTAGTGCCCTTGATTAGTTTCGTTTTGCCAAGTTATGGCCCCGAGTGCTAAAAGGTTGTCGAACCCTGTCCCTATCCCTATCGCCTGTGTAGTGGGGCTTTGCTATTCCTAACAAATTTCAGTACGAGGCTTACGTAGCAAAGCACTAGCATAGTAATTATTCAAATTGTTGATCTTGTGGCCTCTCGCGCCAACTGGAATGGTTACTATTTTGTATGTAAGTAATTTTGAATACATAAATTATATCGAGCACTGAGCAGTAGCTAAAGTATTTTATTTATTTAATAGTGGCCTAAGTAAACAAGTTTGTGAAAGGGCAGGTACAAGCCGTATTCGGGTGCGTCACGACTCACTCTGACAGGCCTCGCTGTATTTTTTTTTATGAGATAGGGGGCAAACGAGTAGTTGATTAGGGCAGTTAGAACATAGAAAACATTGTTTTGTCGGGCAAATTTCTTCAATGTTTTCCATAAAAAAAAGTGGATAAAGTCGCCGCCTAAACGAACTTATCGCTAGCTATGTGGTTGGATAATGGCGCGCATTGTCTACGAGATGGCCTCAACGCACGGCGCGAGATAAAAACTACGGCGCGTGGAGTCAATTGCCGAGACCGGTTGCCGCCGCTGCGTGCGGATGTTTCGTAGAAATATTTATCATTTTTTCCCGATACAACCCCTCGTTGTATTCAAATTAGTGATGGTATTTGCGTGTCGGCTCGTCGCGATGCCGACAAGTCATCGGTTGCACGTCCTCATCGTAAACGATAATGTTTTCAGGTATATAGGGTCACTCTGTTGTCCGTTTATCAAGAGAGCCTTTAGATATTTCCCGTTGACTTAGAATCATGCATTAGAATCGAGCAAATTTTGGGAACGCCCGGGGCCAAACTAAACTACAATCGCTGGGATCAGAGAAAAACCAAAAATAATTTGGAAAACCTTTTTATGTCCTTTCGCGTGTCATAAGGACTGAAGTTCTTTTGGTTTTGCTCACAGACAGTTCAAAATAATGTCAACTAGCTATCTATCCGGTTTAGCCCGTGAATAACCAACAGGGGTCAAATTTCTACACTGACAGCTTCCTAAAAACTAATTTATACCTGACCGCGTGAAAGTCCGGTGGGTAGATTTTAAGAAAATCAATCACACCGACCGACATTTTTCGGGGATTTTGTTTTATATTTAAGAAAATAGATGCTAATTAAATTATAAAATACTTTATTCGTAAGGACTGTTACGAATAAAGTATTTTATCACTGTGTGGTAACTGATCTAATAACACTTGTTGTGTTATTATTATTATATATAAAGAAATTTTGTGTTGAAAATCTGATTCGTTGAGACGCAATATATAATCGTATAATTGGTATCGATCGCCTTACTGTTAAACGGCATTGATTATTTCTAGTGAACGCGCCGGTTCTCATAAGCTTGGCTTTTGTCGCGGTTCTCCGGAATACGTGCATCCTGCGCTCCGGCCTAGGGGTATTCGATATATGTTCACTCGATGCTTACGATATAGCGACCTGTCCCGCTCTAATCTACAGCTATTTTTGTTTTAGCTTCTGAGGTCTAAACGATACGTAAAATATGCAAAATAAACAATGCAGTCGATCTGTATTTTACGATGTATCGATTTCACAAGCTATTTAGCTAATAGATGGAATTAAAAGAAAGAAATTGCTAGCATAGAACAGTAAAAACTGGCCACCAACTGGCAGGACATGCAAAAAAAGCAATTCACACAGAGGAAGTGAAACTCTTAAAAGTAACCAATGAGACAATTACCGTTAGCAAAACCGTATTTTATAATTTCACTATGTAAGGAATTACGTTACGATTTGTGATGTTACTGGATGAAATACTATGATCAGCTTATATACTTACTCACAGTTTTGATAGAGAAAGTTTTTATTTATTTATTTACGGTTTTAAAGAGTTTCAACACAATTATACCAAAGTTTCTTGTCAAATTTCTCAGTATGCTTAAATTTGAATCGAAATTGAAGGAAAATGATGAGAAGAATGTCGAGCCACCGCGCCATTTCGATGTATTGGATATAAAAAAAAAACATCGATGCATTTTCTTAGTAAACACCCCTAGCGTAGACACATGTGTCTATTGTTTTTATAGACTTCCTTGAAAACGTTTACAAATGATACGCGTTAACTGTGGAAACACATCCACCTGTTAAATAGACACCTTTATATATATATTCAGGGTTTTTGCAAATACTTTATCTTTAACAATCATCCACTAATATTTCTAATAGAAAGAATGTTACAGAAGCCTTCGTAGGCGTATGGCACCCCATTCAGTATATTCTTCCGTTGAACTCAGAAATTTGAAACAAAAGAGAATTGGTAATTTTTTAGGAATACTCCAGATTTAATCTATACTTTTCTTTAAAGTTTAGTCTAATCTTCGTTCTTTGAAGTTAGTCATAAATACACGAGGGTGGATTGAAAAGTATTCAACCTAATCAAGAAATGAAACAGATACTAAATCAGTTATATTTTTATTTTTCTACATAATAACCATCAAGTTCGATGCACTTTTGTGGATTTCAGTCATTGATTGCACAGACGTGTGAAGAAAGGCATTATCTTGATGAAACAGGACTTTTCTTCTGAGCATTTCTGGACGCGCTTATCTTTTGTTTCCTCTTGTAAACGACTTAGTAAGATACAGTAGTAATCAGAGTTTATAGTCTGATCCCTTTCAAGATATTCAATCATGATCACATCCTTCGAGTCCCAGAATACTGATTTACCTATTATTTTTATTATTTATAAATTTAGAAAATGATATCAAATATATTTCCGTTGTCTTGAAACACAAGTCCTTACGGTACTTAGCGCAGGCCTAGGCTAACCTGGTGTTGTGATAAGCCCACAGATATTATTATTATTATTATTATTTGCCGACAAAATCGACTTAGGATTTTTAGGGGGTGGCGACCAGGTCTTCTCCGATGTTTCGATTGTTATTTTGTTTCTGCCGTACAGTAATATACCCATGTTCCGTCCATTGTAACGAACCGATGCAATAAATCATCAGCATCGGCTTCAAATAACTCCAAACAGTCACGTGAAATAGTCAATCTCGTCCTTTTTTGTTCAACTGATAGTCGTGGAACCCACCTCGCAGACACCTTGTGGAAACACAATTCGTTGACTATGATGTCTTGAGTTCGTTCATGGGAGATGCCTACAATCTCGGCTATCTCTCTCATTTTTAATACAGAGAGTATTAAAAATGAGAGTTACTCTCCCATAGTTAAATCAAGTACTTTTTTAATATTTTCGTCAGTAGGTGACGTTGAAGGCCTTCTAGAGCGGGGCTCATCTTTCGCACTCTCTCTACCATCTGAATTTTGCTATTCATTTTTTTGACGGATGAATAAGACAGAGCAGAATCTCCTAAAGTACTGACCATATCATCATGGATGGCTTTCGGTGATAGCCCCTTCTTATGGAGGTTAACTTAATGACGGCACGCTGCTCTATTTGCAGAAATAATGTCCGATTGCTTTGTTAAAAGAATATAAAATCACAACTAACCATCGCCCACGTTTCGAACTTACACAACTAATTAGTCTACACTGAACTAAATAATGTGCGGAGATTTGATTTTTAGAATTGAAAAAAGACAAAGTACTTTTCGATCCACCTTCGTACTTTGTTGTTAGTAATCTCAGGAAATACCGATTTGATCAGGAAAACCCTTCTTCCAGAAACCCTTCTGATAGAGAGCTACAGTATCCGAGAGCGACCTATGCTATATTTTATTATGATCGAACAATTTTTGAAGGTACTCCTACGTTAGGAAAAATTACGTGTAAATTTTTAGGATGCGCTCGCCTTCACGAAAAACCGACACCCCGTAGTTACCAATTTTTTTAGTTTTTCAAAAAGTTTAAAAGTATTTTTTTAGTTTCTTTCAATATGTTACATATCTTTTTCTATTGTTAGTGTTGTTTGTTTTTTAAAAAGAATTTTATATTTTTTATGCCAAATAAATATAACTTCTAACGCGTGTGTATCTACTTAGCACACGTGTTAGAAGTTACATATAATAATGTACCTATTATATGTAACTTACACATACACCTCTCTTTTGTGGCCCAACAAAGTAGGCAGGGGTTTTATGTGATGGTGAAGGTTAGCAAATTATAATTTAAATGTGTATCCATTTATTTGTATTATAACTTAAAATTTTACATGCAAAACTTTGGCGAAAACCATTGATGTGCTGATTATGGCATCACGTACAATACTGTTATTGTGTTACTCCCGAAAATACTCGAGTGTTCCCATTGAGCTTGAATCCTGGTTTACTCTGTGTTCAATTCACCGTCACAATACATCCCGGTATAACATTTGTGCACCTGGCGTGGATGACGTCACATCGAGGCTCTACTACAATTTGCTAGCTAGGTAGTGCGACGCGGCAGAAAGGTGCATAGATATTATACAGTGTGACGTAACTAGCACGAAGCGATGGGAAATGTTATATAAAATTTAATGTTATATGTCGCAGTCGGATTGCTTAAATCGTCGTATTTCATTACAGCTAATCATTTTTAAAAAACAGGGCGGTTTTGTTCCATACATTGTCACATACCATTAAAGTCATTATGAAATAAAATCATTACACATTAAGAAACTTCGATAATTTTTTGATCGTTCCTCATTTCGCTGCAGAAATTGTTGACAACTAGCTATCCCCGGCAGACATTGTTCTGTCATGAATTTAATTAGGTGCAAATCGCCGTATAACATTACAGCTAGCCATTTTCAAGAACAGGGTCGTTTTTTCTGTGGTGGGTGTACCACAACAATTAGGTGGAATGAAGTACGGTGATTGAGACAATCAGACTGCGACATAATGTATATTAAATTATCCTTGAATTTATAATTTTATATTTTTGTAAAGCAATGAATATTTGAAATATTTCATGAAAAATCCGTGCAGAGTCGGGACGTACTGCTAGTATAGTATAAAAATGTTAATGTTTCTGCCTCACATCACAAACGCAGCACACAGCACGCATGATCATGGCCATCTTAAGAATGTACATTTTGCACTACGTCGGGCGCCTCCGGGTTGTTTTTTCATTGTTCCCAGTAAGCGTTCGTCGAAATGCCATTACAGTTTAAAAAGGAAGAGCGGGTTCGGTCCCAAATGTTTAGTACTTGAATTATTCAATTGACAGACTGACGGCGGGTGTGCGAGCGAGAAGACGAGATGAGTCGGCCGTGTGTGCGAGTAGGGCGGCGATAGATACAAAACACGTCAGTACAGGGTCACATTGATGGAATTTATTCGAAGATTTATTCATCTTCAAAATAATTATATATGTCCACGAGATGTGTTCCAGAGGTTTCGATGTTCTAACTTTATACTAGCTATGCTTCGCAGGACTGCCTGTCGGCTATGTAAAGTCGGATTTTTGATTGAGTAGTAGGTATTTGTGAGAAATCGTGTACCAAATCACAGACGCCAAAAAGCACTATTCGTCTGTGATACCTGACTGCGTATTATTTTGTAGGCAAGAAGTATGTAGCCCTCCGGTTTGCTGGTTCCTCTTTAAGGATCTGTTCAAAGTTTGGAGCGATGAACATAACTCGTTCAAACGTTTTTAGACTTTTTGCCTTTTTGATCTGTAATTTTGACAGCGCGTCGATTGAAAATGACTAAACGGATTTTGATGCAAACTTTACTTACTTGTTGAGAAAGTCCCCGGCCAGATCTCTTAAGTAGATTTAAAACCGAGGTGTACAGCTAGTGTTTAATCTCTCAATCAATCTCGTGATCTTTAATTAACAGAAACAATTAATGAATGATTGATAATATGGTGTTGTAGCGACAAATACGATTGTTTCCTCGGAATTTATGTATGTAATTATAACTCGCACTTGATAACATACTGACAGCTGTGGCACTGACCTTACTGCGCGAGCAGGGCACGACAGAGGCCGCTGTCGGCTGGCGACGCCCGTGCCAAACACTTCCAAGAACTGTTCACTAACTTATTGTTTATGTAACCCCTGCCATGTAGAGAGGAATTGCGTCAATCTCGTAATGTTTTTCAGTCAAGTATAGTAAACACGCAATAAACAGCTTTTTTCTGTGTTGTTTGTTTCTGCTATTGGTGTATTGTAATATACTAGCACCACCTCGCGGTTTCCCCCGTGTGACCGGTCCTATTAGTGGTAGCGTCATGGTATATCGCCTTCCTAGATCAATTCGACACAAAAATATTTTTTTAATTCGGGCCAGTTCTTCCTCTTTTTGGTGACGCGGGGAAACACATTTATGCGCCTTCACCGGCCCTGGGTGGGGTCCATTGATGTGTGGGACTCGCGGTACATAATAGTGCCGAATACCCACAAAAACCACCACGAGCGCCATCAGTACCGCATTTTTTGAGGTGCCCCGGAACAACAATCATCAGGATACCTCGACGGCTAGTTAGCTCCTAAGGGACCAACGCCACGTCCACAGATGGGGTTGCGCAGCACTACAGGACAACGCCACCGACTTTGGGACAGTGCAATAGGGTGAGGTTCCCCTCATCGCCCCTTGCCCCGTACGCAAAAGCGCCACCTCCTTTTGCTCTTGGGTTCCCTCTTCTTATAAGAGGGGTACCGAGAGCGATTCCTCCTCTCGATGTTTAAGCCCCCTCTTCTTGTAAGACGGGTACAAAGATCCCCCTCGGTTCAATTGGCTTCGCCTGAGTTCACCCCAGGCTACTAAGCTCCACCGCCACGACAAGGCTTGAACCATGGTGGGGGGGCAGTAGTTTCTGAGATTAGCGCGTTCAAACAAACAAGAGTTTGCTTTTCAGCTTTATATTATTAGTATAGAGTATAACAACACATTCTTATGTATACACAGTTATGTAAGAGAATAGGCGCTTGTGATGTCTGGTATTGGACTCCGCGAACAAGTCAAGTCTGGTGACTTCATTTGTTCTAACAAATTCATTTTTGTTTACAAATATAACATGCCTACAACCTTGACCGGAGCGGACTTTAAGAATCGATCGCATTTGTAGTGTACCAGATATCTGGTGTAGGCTACATTACCAGGAGAATATTATGCTCTCGGTGCTTGCATCAGTTAAAAGTAAAAATGTTATATTGTCTGTTAATAACATCGATTCGCTCTCTCTCCCTCTCTCTCAAATACACACTAACTCTCACTCTCTTTAACAAACATAGTTTAAATAAATAGCACCTTTGTTGACAGGATACAAAGGCGGTTGGTGGCGATCTGATGGCGGACCTGCACGCGAAGCTCTCAATGCGCCGGCGAGGTATCTCCGGCGCAGAGCGGTCCGGAGTCTCCGTGCTCCACACCCTCGCCAGCGTCATACCCGAGCCGGAGCAGTTCACGCCGGCACAGTCCTCTAGCGACGATGACTGGAAATGAGAATTATCTAACTGTTTATTTACTGTTTCATCAATAATGCATTCCAAATTTAAACAAATCTTATTATAGAAATGTTCATTCTATGATTTTGTTATTGAATAATTTAGATTTTTTTAAATGTATTATCTAACGGTTTATTTCATTACTTTATAAATGGCCAATTCCAAATTTAAAATCTAGTTTCGTTTTACAGGCAATACTTTAATAAACTTAAAACAATAGGAACCGGTATTTACAAAAAATATTTCTCGGAATAGATTTAGAATAATTACATACGTAACCGATATTATTTTAATCTACTTGTAAACGATTCCAATTCGTTGAGTGTAAATGGTCGCTGTGTTTTTGGTATTTGCTATCAACAAAGGTTCCGGGAGCTTATTACTTTAATCGTATTTGTGAGCGGGCGCGGGGCGGGTCTTGTGCGTGCGTTTCTGGGAAGGTGTGCCGCACTAACAGTCGGTCCCCGCGAACTATCAACTGGTTCGGGCGATTAGCATTTCCAGAACTTGTGGAGAAAAAACTCGCTTAATCTCGACTCGCCGACATGCTATCACGATCGACGACTTTTATTAGCAAATACTGCAACACTTAAAGATATATGAAAGTAGTTAACAAAAAAAAACATTAAAAAAACCTGATGTAAAATATAATTTTCAATTTCAAGCCTGCCTAGTTTCTTCTCAATAACTGTCTTCCACCAGTCTCCGTGCTTTGTTGTTTTAAAACATAGTCTTTTCTAGTTTCTTTCTGCGTTATTACTTTTTAATGCTTTCTCTATATATAAACTTAAAATATTTTACACATTAGAAGTAACAATAAACCTTTGTTGTTTTACTACATTCTATGAGTCATACAGATTATATATGATGTAAGTAACCGTGAAGCTCACACGCGCTGATAATACGTTCATGGAATATGTGTGTAAATATAATACATTACATATGATTTAGGCTAGCACCAGTAATAGATTTAAGGCGCTGTTTATTTCTATCTTGAGAGCTGTAATGAATGGCTGTCTACAGCTATTTGTGGGACAGCCACGTTCGTACGTTCGTGCTTGGAATATTAGACTAATCCACGGAGTGCCACGATTTTGTCATTTTTGTGGCATCAGTATGCCAGTTGGCTGCGCCCGGGGGCGGTGACAGTTAGTTCTCCGGACGCAACTGTTCGTACGTGGATAAACTCTTAGCTTATCCGTCGCGGATCTTTCCGCGGATGACGAGGCACGTGTGTCAAAAGCTGTCTCTTTTAAGCAGAATGTCGTTTTTATGACTTGCGCTAGAAATATGTTGCGCGGGAAAAATAAAAACATATAAGTAACAAACAAAAAAAAACTAGTACTTAACCGTTCTTTACTATTTGGTTGTTTTGCCTTCGAAGACACAGACCACTCTCGCGGTCAGTAGGAATCGATCGATAGCGCATTTGTTAAAATTAGTTGCGTGAATTATGTTAAAACATATTGATGTTAAAATCTTAGCTACCCCTTGGCTGCGAAAGATTTCAAGCCATACATACATAGGCGTTGCAGCCATTACCACGCCGTAGTCTTCTATTGACCGAATGATCGTTCTATCTCTTTGTGGCGAGTTGAGATCGCGTGTAGTACAAAATGTATCACCACCACTAATATGGCGTCTAAAAGAGGCGATTTATTTATAAATACAGGTCGTTTTAAAATAAATTTCTCGGCAAACATTGAGTGTCGTGTGAAGTTGATCGCGTATTTTTGTCAGGATATAATAAATTCTGATATCCTTTTCAAGCTTTCGCGAAATACAGTGTTGTTTTTTGGGATGGTTTGTTCTAGAAATGTCTTGATCTTTTACTTTATTATTTTTGGACTTTGATATTATATAAATTGACACCTGATTCAGAATCTATTGAATAAAATTCATAAAGTGTTTTTTATTTAAAAAAAACTGCTTTTCGGTCTGTAAGTCTATTTACAGACAATATAATTTTACGTGTTAACGGTTCCCTAATTGATCCCGATGGAGTGTAAGAGACGACTTGTTACGCTCTCTGGCTCACAGCTCCGCCCATTAGGAACATTACTATAACTCGAAACGGTACTATATAGCTAAACTTTCTCGTGCATGCAGGTAGCGTTATTGATTTGCACTGTATTGTAAAAAAAATGTATATAAAAGTAGACTAAATCAAGTATATCCTAGTGATTACTCACTAGGATATGCTTGATATCATTAGTTTCATGGTGGTATATTCTTGAGTGGCAGAGTGTGCAAATTTTGTAAGTTGGCCCCTACCCCTAGACATTCAATCAAATTGCGCAATATTACTAATTGAGCATAGGGTTGGTGTTGCACACTGATTAAATGCAAGTTCTATCGGCTTTAACGTTTATTGCACAATTTAATTTTACCGTCTATGGGCCGTCACACAGGAAAACTACAATTTTGTTTAAACAGTGAATAAAACTCTTGCATGCAGTAATGTTATTCTGAAAGTGTTTATAGTTTAATCCCGTGTGGAGCCAGTCTTTTCATGATAGCACCGTAGCCGTTTCTTGCCCTATCATTTTAAGTGCAAATTAATTTTTGTATAATGGCAAGAAGATGGTAATGTCCGGTTATAAGTGTGGTCCATCTTCTATATTAGGGTTACCACTAGATATTTTATATTTTAATGAAATTGTATTTTTGTGTATTATCTAAATATTCTAAAAATATTTTGTATTGATTTTATTTAATAACAATTAAACACATGTAAAGTATTTTTAAATAAAATTGGGAATATAATTTTATTTAATCCAACTTTTGCGAATTTTAAATTCTTAATAAAAATATTTAAGCGTTGTAAAAATTTGTATTTGACGTGCGTTTTTACGAAATTGAATGTAGACTACGATATATTTCATGTTAAATGGGATACGCATAATCAAAATAATAGTCTTGGCTATCATTGATCCTATACATACTTAATCAAAACAGTTACAGATTTGGTAACAATTATGGACAAATATAGGTGTATTTGGAGGTGGTAACCCTTATACTGCAATTGTGAACTACACTACAATTAAGCTATTACCGCGAGAGACTTAGCTTTGAACATATTGTAACGAGCTTGAGCCGCGGTGACGAATGCCATTCTATATGATACGTTAGGTTAAGTATATTACATGCCATGTGCTACGAAATCTGATAGCTCGTAGGTTTTACATTATAGAAATCGCATCTATGTTGATATTATCCGTTAACTTTGATTGTAAATAATATATTTAGCTATACATATGTTTACAAGTTGTATGAATGTGTTGTAAGTGTATTTAGGAGTACTTGCCTTATTCTAGTATAAGTAATTGGACTGATCGATATATTATCTTATTGATAGATTTTTTTACACCTTGCATTTGTATGTCGATAGATGAACATTGTATAGGGTACAACACGTTATAGTCAGCTCTTTTTTAAGGTTCATTAGTTTATTTGTTGCAAATGTACTAAGTGTAGCAGTTGCTCGTTGATATAATCTGAGAAACAAAACACGCTTTTGTAACATTGGGTGGCAGAAAGCCGTCGTGCAATGTCGTATATCGTTTTCTTTTAAAGCTGTGCAATTTGTATTCTTTTATATAAATGAAATTGGCTATGGTATTAACAAGCTCTCGTCCGCGGAGGGAGTGCCATGCACTGTTGCTGAAGTGTCTCACCACGAATATAGTTTCAGTAGAATCAATTGTAACAAAAGTCAATTTGACGGTCTAATCGTGGATGTGAACCTGTGGTAGACTAATAATGTACGTGTTCGTCTGAGTTACTGTTATATGGTTGTATCATTAAATGAGATTATAAGGACATTTCTATTATTTTATTTCAAACTTAAAATATATCTAAAACTTTAGTGGAATATTGTGATCACACAATATCATTTTGTCACGCCCACACCGTGATGGCGCAGTGAGAAGCAACTGCGGGCCGCGTCACCGATCCCGACTTTATGTAGCTCCCAAAGTGCTTTCAAAGTACGATTTTAATATAAGAAACACATTTGTATGTGTAATTGATAGGCATCTTTGCAATGAAGGAAAACATCGAGTCAACAACAAGTAAGACTGCAGGCCTGAAACAGTAAAATACTTTATTGTGTGAAGTTCGTGAATCCACATCGAACTTAAGTGAATAATACTTATTAAATTTATACAATACTAGCTTGAACCCGCAATTTTATCCAGATAAAAACATTCTCAAGGAAGGAAGCTTCTTTTTTCGGAATAAAAATTATTGTGGTCGCGAAATCTCGGAAACATTCTCAGCTTGAAACAAACTGTCAAGGCCAGAGCGGTTTGTGAGAGTAGGTACTAGTGGCCCCTTGATGGGGATGGGTGGAAAAGAACTATTTCGGATATATTGTTGTTGATGTTTGTGGGCGTCAGTGATCGTGAAGACACCGGCTGCTTGTTTGCTCCCCTTGTGCAATATATATTGAAACTTTATTTCGATTTAATGTGAGCTTGCGGCCCTGTTCGTGCTATAAGGAAAGTTCGACGGAGGTCAAATATTAACATGAAGGTTATTATTCTATTTTTTGTTCACAATCCTTCATCAAATGTATAGGTTCTTTGTAGATTATGTATAATATTCTGGCAAGAAAGCCGTAGTTACTACATTATTCTAGTACAATTATTCTAGTAGTAAGGCAGTTTTCACTGCCGTAAGAAAAGTATGTTCATTTAATCAAGGAAATAGTTACCGTTTTTCGATAAAGATAAATGAAGTGAGGACAGCTGTGGAGCATATAGGAAGAGATCTATGGCTGTGTCCAGCAGTGTATCTATAAATGAAGTGAGGACAGCTGTGGAGCATATAGAAAGAGATCTATGGCTGTGTCCAGCAGTG
>JAFELO010000941.1:75330-85913 GCA_017140195.1 Eumaeus atala | reverse complement strand
TATCTATAAATGAAGTGAGGACAGCTGTGGAGCATATAGCAAGAGATCTATGGCTGTGTCCAGCAGTGTATCTATAAATGAAGTGAGGACAGCTGTGGAGCATATAGGAAGAGATCTATGGCTGTGTCCAGCAGTGTATCTATAAATGAAGTGAGGACAGCTGTGGAGCATATAGGAAGAGATCTATGGCTGTGTCCAACAGTGTATCTATAAATGAAGTGAGGACAGCTGTAGAGCATATAGGAAGAGATCTATGGCTGTGTCCAGCAGTGTATAAATGATGGTGATGAATAAATTATATATGGTACCTACCTACTGTTAACTTAAGATATTGTCTTCTGTGAACTTACACCCAAGAGTAGATATGGTGTATAAATAGGAATCACTTGTCAATTATCATCAATTTAGTTGTAATGTTTAGCTGTTATATACATGAGTAACAAGTGATACCCACAGGTCGTCGACTCGGCAGTCGCTGATAACTTGTAACGGCTGATCCGAGCTAGCGACGTGTTTCGGGTTTTACACGGCATTGCCCCAGAATAACGCCGGCCGAGAATTCTCAGTATCACCACATCGAGTATTTCGGAATCGGAAATAAGGATTCGTGGAAACAGCTGGCCTCAGCTCGACGGAGTACGCTCGTCGCTCGCTGGCGTGGGTGCGAGTATTCGCCGGACCATAATTATTTTTAATTATAAATAACCATAATTATTTTTAAATAATACGTTTTATTGCCGCATCGCAGACCATAATTTCAATGAGTTCTACAAAACAAATCCTTGTAGATGTTACACAAAACATACGTACATTTTATTAATAAAAGTAGCAACAATGAAAGTGTGTGCACTTCACAGTCGGCAAAAGTGCAAAAAATGTACGAAAAAATGAGATAAACATTTTTCCGACGGGATGGCAATCCTGACCACGGGATTCAGCACCAACGGCAAAACGTACTCTCGAGAGGCACGGTTATGTAACACAGCCAACTTGCAGACTTCAGTCTCTTACTAGAAATCAAGAAAATCCTAATAACAAATATTGTCGTATCACGTGTCATGCCTACCACTACACCAGGACTACCTCATTTAAATATATTATATATTTAAATTAGAATAACAATCATATTTTTCTATTAATACTCTCAATTTAATTGTAGGTACGAGGGTGGATCTAAAAGTTCGTGGCCTAACCTACATGGAGCTATGACATTTTTAAATCTACCGTCATTTGTTAGTATGTGTCATATTGATTTAATGTGCGCAGTTTCATTCCGATACTGCACAATATAAATTTTCTGTGATTATTTGTTTGAAGCAATCGGACGCAATTTTCAATAATGGAGAAAATTGATCACAGTGCAGTCATTAAGTACCTCAATAAAAAAGGCCTATCACCGAAAGACATCCATCAAGATATGGTGAGCACTTTGGGGGAGTCTGCTCCATCGTATTCCAGTGTCAAGAAGTGGGTAGCTGAGTTTAAGCGCGGTCGTGAGAGCATTAAAGATGGTCCTAGGAGTGGAAGGCCTACATCCTCTACCACGAAAGAAAACATCGATAAAATTTGTGATCTCGTACTGGGTGACCGACGTTTCACCATTGGTAAGATAGCTGAGATAACAAACATTAGTTATGGCCAGGTGCAACACATAATAACGGAAGAGCTGGGGTTGCATAAGGTTTCTGCTCGCTGGGTCCCGAAGTTGCTTTCAGCTGAACAAAAACGAGTTCGATACACAATTTCGCGAGACTGTTTGGAACTTTTTGAGACTGATCTCGAGGACTTTTTGTCTAGATTTATTACCATAGATGAAAGCTGGGTTCACCACCGTTTGATTCAGGAGGAATCAAAGCAACAATCCAAACAGTGGAAAAGATCAGACTCTCCTATATCGAAAAAAGCTAAGGTCGTTTTGTCGACTAACTAAGTCATGGCTTCTGTTTTTCGGGATGCGAAGGGCATTATTTTTATAGATTATTTACCGAAAGGTCAAACTATAAATTCTAGTTATTATTGTAACCTTTTACGAAGACTCCGGGAAGAAATAAAAGAAAAAAGGCCGGGAATGTTGCGTAAGAAAGTTCATCAAGACAATGCACGTGTTCACACTTCGGTTGAAACAATGTCTGTAATCAATGATTGTGGCTACGAATTGCTGCCTCACGCACCTTATTCGCCGGATTTAGCCTCCTCGGATTATCATTTATTTCCAAATTTAAAGAAACATTTGGGTGGCTCGAAATTTTCGACCAAAGATGAGGTGATAGTCGCAGCAAACGATTATTTCGCCGACCTTCCGGAATCTTTTTTTTTTCGAGGGGATAAACAACTTGCAGATCAGGTGGAAGAAGTGTGGAACTAGATGGAGACTATGTCGAAAAATAAAAATAAATTTAGATCCACTTTTCTTTCATTTTCTGGGTCGGGCTTAGAACTTTTAGATCCACCCTCGTATCATCATATAATAGCAGATTTTTAATGTGAATTGTGCATATCTGTATATCCTATCATTATCATCATCTTCATCAGTTCACTGCTGGATATAGGACTCTCCCATGGAGCGCCATAGGTCACGGTCACGAACCACTTGCATCCATCGGCTGTCCGCTGCCTTTACCAAGTCGACAGTCCACCGGGTAGGAGGCCGTCCTCTGGTTAGCCTTGGTTCCCCAAGGGTTACCGGTTCTGCGAGAGACGTGGCCTGCCCATAGCCACTTCAGCTTGCTGAGCTATGCTGGGTACCCTGATGTAATGTCGGACGCTACGCTCGGAATTTTCTGTGAGATATACTCACAGAAAATTCCGAGCGTAGCTCTTTCCATGGCACGAACGATCGTTTTATGTATCTCTTTTTAATAGAATATGGGGTCAAACGAGAAATCAAAGCCTTTTTACGATTGCCGACGCTCACGATCATCCACATAATGACTATTTTGCGTGTGTTTTGCAAACGTCACCGGGGACGTCTTCGATGTTTATGAATGTGTCCTCAGCCTACGTACCAGTACACTACAGGTAGAATGAGATCCTTTTGTATTATAAAAAAGAGTATTATTTAAATAAAGACATTTTAAAATCAAAATCAAATCCGCGACGATGGATTTGATCGCAATTTGAGCAGTGCAACACCCTCTCCTACAGCCTTTTGCACCATCACACGGGTTCTTAAGACTGAAACCCGTCTAACCATGCCCCCATACATCCGATCTAATAGTCTTCCTGCAATAGGTGACGATGAAAAAGCAGAGTTACTAGCCGACACGCTAGAATCTCAATGTACAACGAGTACCAACAACTAACTTCTCATGTAGCCGATGTTAACTTAATTACTTACTTACCGGTGTAAGTTGAACTCCGCCTCACACCACCGGACGGAGATCCTATACGTCCCTAGAAGGTCCGTCGGACCGGATGCGATCACAAATAAAGTGCTCAAAATCATGCCATCCGCTCTAATAATCCTCCTAGTGTGTATATTCCACGCCCTCGTCGAGGGATGCACGTTTCCCTACATATGGAAGGAAGCCATTGTGATTGGTATTCACAAGCCAGGAAAGCCTATAAACTTGTCAACAAGCTTGTTGGCAAGTTTATTATAATATTAATGATAAACACTAGTCTGTCCGGCACTTTAGACGATATAGTTTGCAAATCAGGCCTTTGTGTCAGATTTTAACAAACGCTTACGCTACGCTACTTTCATGCGGCAGGATAAGGTGAGAGTAACGCGTCTGTTCCAACGTGTAGATATTAATGGACGTCGATAGTCACCAAATTGACTCCAAGTAGATGTTTGTCCCACCATATTAAAAAGATGTATTGAGAGTAAATAATTTAATCAGTATTGAGCAAGTGGTCAATATCCTTCCATAGGGACCCCGTGGAATTCTTCTGACAACTGAGATGGAACCCCATGTGGTTACACTCAGTTCATGTCCAACAACCATCTCCGCATCTCCGGTGCGAAAAGAATGGTGTTCCCGAACACCAGCGTCCGGTTAGCAGGTGTCACTTAACAATTATAGTCCCATATTTTGTGATATAAACTATTCACAACATTACTTTGTTATATAGATTTCTTATGTATTCATGTATTTTAAATTGTTCTAACATTTTCACATGTGTGATCCAGTGTATCTGTTAACAATAAAGATATTGTTACTATACAAAATAATGTAAAATAGCAGAAAAAAGCAGCCGTCTCAGTCGAAAGAGATGGCAAATGTACTCTCTCATTTTCATAGTAATTGTTTTTATCTTACTAATCTATTCACCAAGACGAACAGTCGCCGTCATATTATTACTACCTATGGCATCCCTACCGTATAACGTAAACGTAAACGTTGTTGTCAAATGACAGATCAATCTGTGATCTGTCATTTGACAACAACATTTGACTTTCGCATATTATGACAACAACAGTCGAATTGTTACTTGACAGTTAGATTTGTGAAGTTTGTAAATAAATCAATATTTTTCAGCAATAAAATCTAACAAAAAATAATAAAAATATGGCTGCAGCATTTCAACAGCAAATATTTGCATTAGATGCCCGATTTAATGCGTATAGAGCCCCTGGTAACCCGAACTTTAGTAAGTAGTTTTTATTGAGATTAAAGAAGTTGAGTAATTTACCCATTTTTTATGTGAAATATTACATTCTTCATATGACTTATTTCAATTTCAGAAACACTTTACATACGAAGGAGAAGTCAGCTACTTAGAGAAAATGCTAAATTCAAGGTACATCAATTTTAAATTTGTAAAATATTCAATTGTTATGGAGTAAAATATAATGAAAATATGAGTTACAGGATATAGAGACGATAAAAAAGTACATTAATGTAAGAAGTCAGTTACTACAGAAGAAATATGGTTATCAAGACAATATTTCCATCAGTTCATCCTCATCCCGACCTCGCTCCAGTAGCAAAGTAAGCTTATAGTTTTTTATGAGACGGGGGTCAAACGAGCAGGTGGGTAGTGACTGCCGCCGCCCATAGACATCTGCAAGACTAGGCGTCTTACAGGTGTCCTTTAAGGAATAGGTATGCTCTTTTCTTGAAGACCTCTAAGGCACATCGGATTGAAAATACTGAGGGAGGCAGCTGGTTACACAGTACAGTTGTGCACAGTAAAAAGTGATGTTTAAGCCGCACTATTGTGGTTTTACGGACATCAAGGTGGATGTACCTTGATGTGTATATATATATATATGTTGGTAATATTCTTCAATGTTTAAACGTATATTTTCACTTTAGTCTGTTAATGGTGTTGAATCAACCAGATAATGTCTAATCTGTCTGTTAAACTGGATAGTGGCTAGTAAAAAACATTTAAAAAAAGTGGGCACAAAATCCTGCTAGCTAGTTAACCGCATGAGTTAACTAGTTGTTCCCGGGGTTTTGTATGAATGGACTACAAACAATACCACATGCAAAAGCTAATATTTCTTATAGCTTATGTGTTATCCAGGCACATATGCCACAAGATTACCTACTGCTCCTTTTTTGTTTCTTGGGATTTTTTGGAAGGAGGGACACAAGCATGTCAATAATTTAGTAGTGTAATAATTTATTAGCCCTTAATTTATAATATTCAATTGTACATATTTCAAAGGCAAGTTTACAAGTTGAAGAAAGTGTAACGATAAACCAAAAGAAGAAGAATGATATGACAATATCAGAGAACTACGCATTTACAGGAGTGCATCACATTTTTGATCAGGTATCTATTGCAGAAGTGTTTTCAGTAAATGACACAGGCATTCTTACAGTTGTATTAAGTACATTGCAAAGCTATATCTTTTTAAAATAAAGTGACCAGAATTCCTACAAACATATTTTTTTGCAATTTCTCTAGAAACTGATATTTCCTAAACAAATTTAAAGTAAATTTTGGAAAAAAATTTCATTACTTGGAGGGACAAAGAAAACTCAGAGCTATTTAGTGACTACTAAATATATATTATACTATCAACCTCTATAATTAGTGTTAACTGAACCCCATAAAATGGCTCCTCCTGTTTATATTTACACTCTGGTTCTTCTTACTTCGATAGCACACAGACCAAGTGACTATGGTGAAGTTTGCTAACAATGATCGCTCTAAGT
This sequence comes from Eumaeus atala, assembly GCA_017140195.1. NCBI lineage: Eukaryota > Metazoa > Arthropoda > Insecta > Lepidoptera > Lycaenidae > Eumaeus > Eumaeus atala. The sequence continues at coordinate 79,797 of JAFELO010000941.1, read as the reverse complement.
TGTGTTGTGCATCTCACGACGGCACTGTCTCTATTTGTGATGTCACGGCTTCTCCGCCAAAAGTCCTGTTCATATTAGAGGGACACACTAAGGCTGTAACAGGTACACAATTTATTTTTTATGGTGTTACTATCTGTACAGAACTATGTATTTTTAAATTATGTATGGCAATACTCACAATTTCTCATCGAATTACTTAATTGATGAAGTTTCGCTGTATAAATGTATGTTCATAATTAGTGCTGTGATCAGTTCTGAGAATTATGTACCAGACCACAGGTCAAAGGAAAAACTTTGGTGCAGATGGCAATTATTTAAACTTAAATGCTCAACATAGACTCATACTCAGATCTGCATTTAGGCTGAATAGCAGCTTGTATAGTAATGTTAAATATTTAAAGCACGGTATTCACTTAGCCGTATCATATAATGTAAAACATACATCGGTGCTTCCGCTGCACTCGCAACGATCACTGAGGCGGCTCGCTTCGGCGAACCCACTTTCGCAGATTTTGCGGTTTGAGTAGCTTACATTTTTTGTCCCAAGTACCTTGAGCTCAAGTTTTTTATAATAGCAGAAGAAGGCAAACGAGTAATCGGAACCTTTATTGACTACCGACGCCCATGGACATTCGAATAATTGTTACGCAGATGCGTTGCCCTCCTATCATCTTCCCCTCCCCCTTGTGCCACCAGCTACTCACAAACCGCACGAAACGCTACATCGACGCTTTCACTTTACGCCGGTAATAAGTGAGCGAGAGGCACTTCTACGGTCGCACCGGCCCAGTTCCGTTGCATAGGAGGATGTAGTGTCATGCACCATGCACGGCACTACCTGCTGCTTTGCAGCATGGCACTATCTTTTCGTAAAGTTAAGTGCTAGGTAAATGCTGAACTGTGTGTGACAGGTTGTGACTGGTCGGCGTCAAATGAGCTGGTGGCGACCTGCGGACTGGACGGCGCTCTGTGCGTGTGGGAGGTGCAGCGCCGCCGACGTCTGCGTGCCGCGCACGACCCCGCGCGCGCGCCTCTGCTCGCCTGCGCCTTCCAGCCCGCTAACAACAACATGCTTATTGTATCCTTACATAAGGGCTGTACCAACCGTACCCGAGCCTAGGACACAAACAACATAGTCAGTACTCTTTGTGTCCTTTCAATTACATATGTTAACTTGGGCTTTACCAACTGTGCCCAACTATACGGGGTAACTCAATATTCAACGTAAAGCGGGCAACATGGAATGCGAATAGGTATCCCTCTAGGTCGGAAAAAGGGGGAAAAAAAATCATTATTTTTTAAGTTATCTATATTTTTTTTTAATTGTCAGAAATTTGACACCTGTACTATATTTTTGATTGCTATCGCAATCATTTTGAAAAAAAAAAACCTCAGTATTATTTTGTGCATTAATAACCTGAATAGTACCTCTATTAACTACAATGCAAAATATCCCCGAGAAGTTAGTAGTTTCCACTCAAAAAATGTATCAAATATTTGTTGAAAATTTTACAGATTTTTCTCTATTGCCAAAATTTGGCGCGTGATAGTGTAGAATAATACAACTACGGCAAGTTATTTAAAAAATTTGTTAATGTAATCTAAATCCTAAAATGGTATAATACTTTAGATAAAACTAAACAGGAAGAAAATTATGGCAACTATACCTCTTCAAGACCCGAACTAAATTTTAAAGGTGAAATATGCCAAGTTAAAATATTGTAACTGTATTTTTGCTGCTGACTGAACCTTATTTTAACAACAGAGCGGGTAACAAGATCTAAACAATAGAGCAGATATAGAAAAATTCTCTAATCTCTCCTGTAGGAGAGAAAGAGATGGATGTGTCCAGTAACTAGTTTTTTTAAGTAAGTTCATGTTCAGTTAATTGAAATAGTACGAGTGTACGTTCCCGTATTCAATTGGTGTGATTTCCGTACTTACGACTTTTTAATTGCTTTGTGCACACGATTTAAGTGCTCCGAAAACTGATCTTACTTTGTTAATTATTGTACTGTGTTAACAAGTGTACTGTGATTAAAAAGAACGTTAAAATGCTAACGTTCTTTTTAACACGCCGTCTCCAAACACACCTGCAGTATATGTTAACATGCATTTAATTTATGGAGAATGTGATTGCAACACAAATGCAGCAAGCAGAGTGTGCGGAGAGAGATTTCCGAATGCTCACCGATAACCCGATCATCGTGTATTCATAAACGTGCATCTAGCCTTCATGCAGGGCCGTTTACCAAGTGAGCGAAGGAGACCAAGGACAGAATACGAAGAAGAAGTCATCATCATCATTATCAGCCACTTATTATCGCTCCACTGCTGGACGTAGGCCTCTATAAATGAACGCTAAGACGACCGATCTCCTGCTCTTCGCATCCATCCCAGACCGGCTACTGCACGGAGATCGTCTTCCCACCTGATGAACGGTCGACAAACGCGGCCTCCACTCCAGAACCTTACTGGCCCATCTGCCATATGTTCTTCTGAGTGTGTGACCAGCCCATTGCCACTTCAGCGAGTTTTTTCGTCGCGTGATATCGGATACTTTAGCTCTCTGCCTTATGACTTCTTTACGAATTCTGTCGGACAGACAAACACCCAACACAGCACGTTCAATAGCCCGTCGAGCTACCGCGAACGTGCGGACCAAGAAGTACTTGAAGAAATTGGAAACGATGCAAGTACTTCAGTTCGCGCTATTGAAGCAGCTACGAGTAGCAGCTAAAAGTAGTGCTCACTGTGTATTGCGGCGGTACTTTACATATTAAGAAAGTAGTGCTCACTGTGTATTGCGGCGGTACTTTACATATTAAGAAAGTAGTGCTCACTGTGTATTGCGGCGATACTTTACATACTAAGAAAGTAGTGCTCACTGTGTATTGCGGCGATACTTTACATATTAAGAAAGTAGTGCTCACTGTGTATTGCGGCGATACTTTACATATTAAGAAAGTAGTGCTCACTGTGTATTGCGGCGATACTTTACATATTAAGAAATATGTGGTTTGAAGTCGATGGATGTCCCGCTCACCATGCTCGTCCAGTATACGAATACTTAGGCCAAGAGTTTCCAGGACGGTGGATGGCACGCCTTGGTCCCATCTTATAGCCGCCACCCCGTTCATCAGATTTAAACCCCCTTGCCTTCTTTTACTGGGGTTGTCTCAAGGATAAAGTATATACTAAGCCCATAAATAATTTAGAAGAACTCTGTCGCAGAATCTCTCAGGCTGCACAAGGTATAAATATCAAACGTTACCCAGGATGAATAAAAAGGTCATTTTTACGGCGACGTCGCGCATGCATAGCTGTAGATGGCAAACAATTTGAACATCCAACTTAATTATAGAAACCTATGTACCAGTTAGTTTCTAATAATACTTTACCGAGCCGAAATATTTACTTCATTCAAAATTATATCGTCAACCATTGTAGTCCGTAAAAAAAAAAATCATTGCCCCCCCCCCCCTCGCGCTTTCTTGTACATCAAATGTAACTTCTATCTCATTCACACTTAGAGAAGGTCCAGCATACTCCCTCAAGAGCAGTTTTTCTAAACAATGAATCTAATAATTATAAAAAACAAAGGTCAAGCAACTAGTCTGTGGCTAGTCAATTAGGTCTCTATCATGAAAGTTACCATAATTTTCTTTCTGATTAATTATACTTAAAGTGTTATACCATCTTAGAAATTAGATTAGATTAGCAAATTTTTTAAATAACTTGCCGTAGTAGTGTTCATATTTTTTATACTATCACACGCCAAATTAGGTCAAAGGTGAAAAAGTTTTCAATAAAATGATAATTTGATAAATTTTTTGAAATAAAATATTTATATTTCTGGGATATTATGCATTGTAGTTAATAGAGGTACTATTCATGTAAAAATATTGAGTTTTTTTTTTCAAAATTATTACGATGGCAATCAAAAAATATAGTCAAGAGTGTCAAAGTTTCGACAATTTAAATGACATTGATTTTTTTTCCTACCTAGGCATACCTATGCTCATTCTATGGTGCCCGCTTGACGTTGAATATTGAGACACCTGTATATCCATCTGGTTGTTGAATGTTAATGATAATGAAATGTAATATGTTAATGATGTTGTATACAACTTTGTTTTTATCCTTGTCACTCATGAATTATTTCGAGTCTATTTTTATCATATTCTATATATACGGCTCTTACTTTCTTAATTCCTTAATTTTGTACCTAAAAGGCTGGCAATGCTAAAGGGATGGTAGAAGTTCTGAATGTGTCTACGGGAATATATCCAAGAGGTAAATGAAAGCAACTTGTATATTTAATTGTTACTATAATATAAGTTCATCTTTAATAGTGGTCATACATACACACACACACACTCACACGCACGCACGCACGCACGCACGCACGCACGCACGCACGCACGCACGCACACACACACACACACACACACGCACACACACACA
>JAFELO010000941.1:45122-75317 GCA_017140195.1 Eumaeus atala | reverse complement strand
ACACACACACACACACACACACACACACACACACACACACACACACACACACACACATGTGTGTTGGTGTGTGAATAAGGGTGGACAAGTGGGATCAAATTTGGCTTACTTTATATATTATATGTATATTGCTTTTGAGTTACATTTTCATGTGCAGCGTGTTCTAGCTTTAAACCACACAATCCTATATTGTGCTTTAAGATTTGCTCTGTAGTTATAGCATAACGTAGGCCGCCTCGACGCCATCTAGTGATGGCTAGTATTATTACGTATACATATTGCTACAATTTCCTGTTCTGAAGTTTCATTTTTGAATAGCGCACGTGACCTTATTTTTTTAATATAAATGTGTTGATTTTATCTGCGACGAATAGACCACGCATTACATCTATGAGCTAAAAGTCTCGAATAATATGGAACAGTCGCTTTGTCACTTGCAGGAGGTAGCAGTATACTCGGGGGCCGAGTGTTGTCCATTGCTTGCGAGTCAAGCGGCAAAGTGTTTTGGGCGGCCAATGACAAGGTAACGTACATCACTTTTCACTTCAGGATCATGTTAGTTCTTAAGGAACTGTCTATATTTTTTCCCATAGAAATACCATTATTTTTTCTAAATAAAATTGTAACCAATTTCTTTTTCTTCAATTAGAAGATCTTGTGACCCGTAACGAGTTTAATTAAAACACGGTACGGGTCACAAGACAGTTTTAGCTTATACCTTGGGCTCCCTGCAATTATGTTATGAAATGACAACTGACCTTAATACTTATGGACTGCTGAAACTGCAGACAGACAGCTATTTGAGCCATTTGAAGAAATGTCAGCGGACATAATATAGGTATGTCATAGGACTTAATATAGGTATGTCATAGGACATAATATAACCTGACGAGCACTGTAAGGATCGTTGTTTCGATAGGTCATAGTTTCCTAATAAGCGGATGCTTGGAAGCTTGACCCATGCACGATAGAGTTCAATTTACTTCGTCATAGAGTACAATATTCAGTGTCGTGTGTAGGGTCTGATTGTAAGCTACCGCATGTCGGGGACGGGAGCGCTGAGCAAGCTGCGTCGCTGCGTCGTGGGCGGCGGAGTGAGCTGCGTCAGCTGGAGCCCGTACCTGGCGCGTCAGCCCGCTCTGCTCGTCAGCGCCGCGCCGGACTCGCTCTACCTGTTCCGGTCAGTACCACGCGAGCTCGTCAGCTGGAGCCCGCACCTGGCGCGCCAGGCCGCGCTACTCGTCAGCTGCCGCACCAATATTTTATTTTATTTTGTTTGTTTTAGCATCACGGACCGCGAAGGCGGGCTGTCGTCGTGGAAGCGCTTCCCTACCGTGCACCGCTCGCTGGGCGTGCGCTCGTCCTTCTGTCCGATCATGTCGTTCCGGCGCGGCGTGTGCGTGGTCTCCGGCTCCGAGGACGCCTGCGTCTACTTCTACGACATAGAGAGCGCCGCGCCGCTCCCAGTCAACAAGCTGCAAGGTATCTACTACCAGATGGTTTACTGACTGTTTCAATACAATACATTTTAGATACATACATTTTATTGATGCATGATGATGTTTTTGTTCTAAAAAAAAGGAGGGGTACTCAAAATTATACTTTCAACTAGGGCTGCTGTTTTGATGAATTAGGGCACATACGATTGTTCATGCGTCAATGACGAAGTATAGTATCAGTTATCGATATGTGATGATCAGTGGTGTATTGTGATGTCCAGGTCACGCGTCCCCTGTTTTGGGCGTCTCCTTCAGCTACGACGAGAGTCTGCTCGCCACCAGCGACGCGTCCGGCCTCGTCATCATCTGGCGCCGCAGCTGACAGGGCCCTGACTTCCCACCGCCTGCTCTCACACTACATGTAGGAGCTGACTGTGATAGGATGCTACCGCAAGCAGAACTTGACTGTGCTCTGACGCTACCACATGCAGGATCTGATTGTGACACCACACCTGCTCTGACACTACAAGCAGGAAGTGATGGCGCGACCACACGTGATATGACGGTACTAAACCTGAACCCGACTGTGACTACACAAGTGAGGCCACACGTATCCGACTAAACTGACTACATGTAGAATCTGACTGTGACGCCACACGTATCCGACTAAACTGACTACATGTAGAATCTGACTGTGACGCCACACGTATCTGACACAAGTGACTATATGTAGAATCTTATGTGACGCCACACGTATCCCACAAAAGTGACTGTATGTAGAATCTGACTGTGACGCCACACGTATCTGACACAAGTGACTATATGTAGAGTCTGACTGTGACGCCACACGTATCTGACACAAGTGAATATATGTAGAATCTTACTGTGACGCCACACGTATCTCACAAAAGTGACTGTATGTAGAATCTGACTGTGACGCCACACGTATCTGACACAAGTGACTATATGTAGAATCTGACTGTGACGCCACACGTATCTGACACAAGTGAATATATGTAGAATCTTATGTATCCCACAAAAGTGACTGTATGTAGAATCTGACTGTGACACCATACGTATCTGACACAAGTGACTATATGTAGAATCTGACTGTGACGCCACACGTATCTCACAAAAGTGACTGTATGTTGAATCTGACTGTGACACCATACGTATCTGACACAAGTGACTATATGTAGAATCTTACTGTGACGCCACACGTATCTCACAAAAGTGACTGTATGTAGAATCTGACTGTGACGCCACACGTATCTGACATCAGTGACTATAAGCAGGTCCTGATTGTCACACCGCGCGTGATTTTAGAATACGCGTGCAGGACTGGCCACACGAGGCGCTACAACTGGTTACTAACATACAATAATGGCATTCCGTAAACTTAAGACTATTTTTAAAATAGATATAAGTCATTCTGATGTTAGTATGTAGTTTTAACATGTGATGATCTGAATGTAATAAACATAATTCTATATTCGGACTTTGACCATGCTTTGTAAATATTATTTGTCCCTAATTATAATTTTAATAATCATTTAAATTTTAATGTATTACTTTACAAATCTCTTACTAAAGAAAAGTAAAAAATACTGATAGTGTTTACAGGCACATGCCTAGCTTGCTTAATGTGGGCCTAGCTTCAAACTAAGTACCATTAGGACTTGTGTTAAGGGCAATAGCCCACCAGTAAATGAGTTGGACGGGATTTAAACCCGCGACCACATGCATAATATGCTTGTCTGAGCTATGTTGCCACTGTCGTCTAGTCTATAGGAGTAGTTTTTAGATATACCCTCATCATCTACTAAATAGGTAGTGTTAATACATATTAATGTCACCTCCGTACTAGACAGCATTGTTTTCCCAGATATGTCGATGACAGCATCTTTTGAAGTTATACTACATTTGTCACGTCAGGGAAGAATATTTTTAAGATACGCTCGCATCCAGCGAAACCGACACCCAGAGTCAACCTTTTAATTGATTGTGATATACACACAGTGTTGAACGGTCCGCGTGAGTATTGTTGAAGGAAGGTTTATAAAGATAAACACTGCGTTACACCATAAAATAAAAAGGTATGATTTTGTGGTTACACAGTCTTTATATGAAAGAAGCAACCACTTTTGTTTTTATAATTTATAGATAGGCTTGCGTTTGGCCTCTTGAACAGTTATACATTTTACTTGCCATCAAAGAGGCCGACATGTCAGCACCATCGATGGAAAGCGCTGCTTTTTAATTTGTTAATTAGAAAGCAACTAGTAAAAAAGACAACATAAAAATTATTTGATGACTGCTGTCGCGTCCGCTTAATTATACTGAACGGATTTTCATGCGGTTTTTCCGATGGATGAGCGATTCCCAAGGAAGAGCTTAGTGTATATTTCTTTAAGATAACATCCCCTGTTATTCACGAGTGAAGCAGAGTCGGACCGTTGGTCTGTTGTAAAAAAAATCCGAGGATTTTCAAGCAACGTCTAGACACATAATTGTTAGTTAGTGTAATGCTCCTGTTTCTCGGTGGCGTCGTCTTAGACTGACAAACGGGGAAACACTAAAAATCTTGTCTTTATAACATAATAGCGTAGCAGCGAATTGCGGTAACGAGGACCGCTACTTGTCGCAGTAGTCATGTCACAGTCCGGAGCTGGCGCTTCCCCGGGCTCTGCTGTCCAACTGACGGGAGTGGTTTAGAGGGTGTTCAGAGCCTTTTAGAGCTGGTCTCACATAACCCTAAGGCGTTCCCGTGCTCCACGGCATTAGTGCATTCCCCAACGCAGAAAAAATTATTGTCATATTTATTTAGTTCGCCAAGTTCGGACATACGATGTGTTCTATTGTGAGCAACAAAGTTCTTTGTTGTTCTCTTCCGTCGGACGCCCGGCGCCGTCTACTGCGGACGTAAGTAACTAAGGGTTGGTAAATAAAAGTGGACAGCACGAGTTATTCATTGTTTATTTTATTTCTTTCATATAAATACCTTTAGAGACGCGACAGTCACGATATGAAAACAATTCATTCACATTCACTAAATACTGAGACAGATCGTAAAAAACAACAACTTATAACGAATAAATATCATTTATTGGACAATTCACTCTTTAATTCCCTGTTGACGGCTGTCCGATCCAAATTCGTGGAGTTACTAACATTCCCTAACAAATTGTACAGAAATAATTCCTTACTGTAGAAATAAATCAGTGAGTTTTCAAATAATTATTACAATCTAACATCTAATCAAATATACTTACTATAATTGCAACAAAATGAATATCTACCGCCTATTTACACCTGTACATAAACGAAATATAAAAAAATCGTAAAAATAATATTGAGAACAATAAACATGTAGAATGGACAATTTAAAAAAAAAAACTTTCTTCGACAAAGTTAAATTATATTTACATAACTAAACTAACTATAAGGACGACGCAACGGGAAAATAATAATTGCACATGAGCTTCGCTCCACTTTTTTCAGCGAGAGGTCACACCCGACCAATTTCCTGAGAGCTAACAATAAGCTATATTACATTAGCATAACTTGTTTGCAACTACTCCACGTTACCGCCTTATTGACCGACGTATGGACAAAGAAAAGCGCCATCTGGCGTCCGTGAATAAAGTTCTAGTTTCCGCGTAGATTAATCGGTAAAAATGTCCTCAAAGCATGAGCATCAGAACTGAATAAATCTAACAATATTATTCTCCATCTTTATTAACATGACTACTCTTATGTACTGGTCGGGTGTTGCGTCTGACAGCATACCTGAGGCCGATGGCTAGCGATTCACTCTTACAGACTACCGTAGCAAAATGTACTAATCTAACTTCTGGCTTATAATTTGACGAACTTCCGAGAGGCGATTAAAATCATTGGATACATTAATAATATAAATTACTACACGACTTTAAAATAACGACAATTACAATTTACATAAACTTAAGGGTTTTAGGTTTAGCGTTAAATAATTCGAGATGAATAATTTAAACCGCGTCTAATCATAATCAAGAATGGCGGAAGATTGCAGATATATTGTGCGCAGTCATGTCACAAGTAAAATTTAGAATCTAATCGCGATCGGATACGCCACGCACGATCCCCGACGTATCCGGTCGACATTAGACCCGCCCTCTCCCACAGGCCACGCCATTGCCGCTCGCGTATCCGACCGTACGTTACATTCTACACACTACTACAGGACAAATATTACGTATGAAGATCTAGCTTGTTAAAGGACTGTCTTAGCGTAATTGGTTAGGCCACTATACCCGAGGCAGTTCGGACCCTAAGGGCGAGAACACAATTTTCTCTATTTTGAATTTAGGCGACATAAAACCCGAGCTTCGTCTACACTTAATTCACGGTCACTTGTACCTTATATTTCATTCCGAAGGATCGCATATCAGGCACCGGACGCGTATATAACCGTATAAAAATGATTCCGATATGTATACAAAATTTCATGCAAAATAAAGATCTGACGAGAAACAATAACACTTATATACTGGCAGACTAGGGCGGGCACGCAACTTGATGCGACACGTCAATTAACATTTTACAGTTCTCGACTTCTTTTCTTAACAAGTCTTTATATACGACTTTCAATTAACAGAGTTTTGCTACTTTACAAACATTTATAAAAAGGCCCTTACAGACGTCTTGAAAGCAACATAACAAATATGTTGTTTTAAGGTACTCTACAGGTAAAAAGACAGACATGGTAAGTAGCGTGCGTGCGTGCGTTCCAACGTGCGTGCCCGGCCGCTATTACGTGGACGTATGTACGGCTACCTACGAGACGTTGGGTGTCGACCCGTTTCCATCCAGCGTGGCCTTCGAGCTGCTCTCGATACCGGAGTCCTCATCCCCACTGTCGAGCACCGTGGCCTCACGCTCGGTCGGCGCGGTGTCCGGCTCGTCAGTCAAGACTATGTTCTTCTCTGGTTCGGGCCTGCATTGGGCCTTGCCGAAAGTGCTAAATGTCGGTTGGGGCGTATATGGTGCAGGGGGCGTATCCGGCACGGGAGGCGTGTGGGGAGTGTCTGCATCCGGCCGACGCGGCTTGTCGAGCACAAAGCTGAAGACTCGGCTATGTCGCGGCGAGGGTGCGAGCGGACTGGGAGGCAAGTCGAGCTTGAGTCTGTCTCGCGTGTGCCGCAGCCCGCCCAGCGCCTCGCCCGGGCTGCTGGGACTCACAGACTCACTGGAGCTAGCACTATCACCGCGCCACTCGCAGACCTTCCTTTTATAATCTTCGTCGGCTAGCGAGCCCGGGGTTATGTCCTCTACCCCTGAGTCAGGAGTCGTAAAATCTAGAGAGGGTGTTTTTGCGTGTAGCAAGGGTGGGATGGGTGAAGGGATGGCCGGGGCGAGGGGTGGCAGGGGCGAAAGCGGCTCTTCGTCGCACAGATCTTGCTTGTGCAGGCCGGGAAAGAACTGGCTGCTAGTGGACATGCCGCCGAGCCTCTCGAAGGGTCGCGCGGAAGATGAGATAAAGAAGTCTTCTACGTAATCTGCAACAAATTGAAATAGCAAAATGGCAATGTGTTTGTTGTATGTCTACATTATTTTTATGTAAAAATTAAATGTAGATATAAGCATAGTAAGATGTTATTGCGCCTGAATTCGCCCAGAACGAACAGGGAGGTAGCTCTCACTCACGTGATATCACCTTAAAGTGACAGTCTCGATTACACTATGGACGGAGGAATGATTGTTATGCAGATGCGTAAAAAAGCTCAGATTGCTCGTCAGTCCGCATATATTATTAAAAAAACAAATATAAGCAGAAAAAGATAAGAGGTAATCGAATCGTGTTTTTGTATAAAATGCAAATGGTACCGGGTCCGAAGGCGATGCCGGCGCGCAGCGGGAATACGTCGAGCGGGCTCGGCGCGCCGAACAGCTGCCCGTAGCCGAGCTCCGCCTCCGCCGCGCTGCGCGGGTCCCAGTCTACACAAGAACAATCGACAATCTAGTCAAACAATTAGGCCCTGGAGTCTCAGGAGTAACAGAATGTGACTAGTGCGCTATTTAAAAACGACAATACACGTGTGTATGCGTGCGTCTGTTTTTTCGGATCTTAACTTACGCCGCGGAAGCGAAGAAAAATTACAACTTCATCGGATTGCCATGAGTGCTCGTCTGGCGACGATTGTGTCAGTTTGCCTACGAGCGTGCGTATGTGTGCAGTGGAATAGGTAAGGTAACTCGGATAGGTAGGCGGCCGAGTCGGCTCCAGGACAATGTTCTCCCAGTGATACTCGTACACGCACTAGTATTTCTGTCGCTATGCATATATATGTGTATGTGTGTGTGTGTTTCGGTACCGCAGGCGGTGTATAAGTCGGGTAGATAGGCGGGCGAGGTCACGTCCAGGTCTATGGTCTCCCGCGGATACTCGTACACGCAGTGGTACTTTTATAGCTGTGGGAGTGTTTATCGGAATACCAGTAGCGAGTACCGGAGTAGGTGGAGAAGTCGGGCAGGTAGGCGGGCGAGTCCACGTCCAGGTCTATGGTTTCCCTCGGGTACTCGTACACGCAATGGTACTTCTGCCGCTTGAACACCACGCGCTTCTTTGTGTCCTGCGCCAACTATCGACAAATGAATTTCATTGAAATATTTACAGCTGTAAAGTATTGTAGCTACGGAAAATTCACTTTATATAAAAGCTAATTTTAAATAAAATCGTGGTCATTGGCGATAGTAGCCAGCAAATTGTATTCTAAATGATCAATGAGACTACACACGCCTTTCCTGTACGTCTTCCTAAACCATTGTTTTGTTTGCTGCTACGGACGTCTTCATGGTACTGAGTCCGCCTGGTTTATGGGTCCATAACCACCGCAAAAGCTACCTTTAAGGTAGTTGGTCAAAATTAATTAAGTGCGACGAGTCATGGGCTGTCCGTCTTTCTTCTTGATGAATTAGCTTTGCAGAAAATCTGTTTTAAAACTTACCGTTGGTTGTTCCAAACTTCGGAGCGAGGACTTGGAGGGCGCGGCGCGACAGTCCCACGAGGAGGGCACGAACTCCACCTCGTCGCCCTCCGACCCCGAGCCCGAGTCCCCCGAGGCGGAGTCGCCGGAGGACGGGCCCCGCGCGTCGTCCGCGCGGCTCGGCTGTCCACTATCGCGCTGCTGCAGGACACAATTAACATATAAGTATAACCTCACCAAGTACCCGTATCAGTTAATACTCGGGGCGGAGTTTCCCGTTAAAGGTATAAAATTGACGAAAAAAAGGTACAGATAGATTTTGTCAAAGTTATCATCGGGTTCCGATGTTTTTTTTTATGAGACGGCGACCGAGCAGGTGCGTCTACCGCCGCCCATAGACATCTGCAAGACTAGATGTGTTACAGATGCGTTTAATGTGGAAAAAGTGGATTAGGCTGCTCTAGAAACATTTTGCCTCGGTGCTTCAAAAAAAGCATTTCGTGTTGGTATTATTCCTTTGCTTCGCCACAAAAATCTGAATATATCTGGCATAAATAATAATAATAATAATAATTTCATAATATTGATTCAGTAATGTATATATTAGTATAAAATTTACCTTAAGGTACAATTTACACTTATATAACACAATTTACACACAATTTTATATATAGATAGAATAAAAATATTTTTTTCATGCTAATAAAATCAATGACTGCCTTTTATGTAGTAGAAACTGTAGGAAACATTTAGTTTCTAATAATTTTCCCAGAACATAGGCGACTATGTCAAAGAGGCAAAGAGTACATTTGGTTAGTTGACAATATATTAGGAAATTTGCCGAAACTTAATGTTGAAATAAAATTAGGTATTGCTTTTGCCTTCTAGATGAACATGATTATTTTAATAAAATTCAGAATGAATTGTCTGGGTGTGACGTCACGCGAAGTTAAAATTTTTATATAGTCTTAATTCAATTTACACGTCGTTACCGTCACGTACATTGTGGTAGTCGCTTTTGCGTTAGTAAAAACTAAACTTGTACTGTGCCGATTTGTTTTATAGCCTTCGATACCATCGTCTACTCCACTGGAATACAAAATCTGACTTTTGTTCTGGGGAGGGCATGTCACATATCAGAAGCTTTTAGTTATATAATATGAAGCCCGCTTACGAGTTGCAAAAAAAAAAAAAAGGAAACACTCACGTGGTGGAATTGCGTGGATGGTGCCAGCGCCGTCTCCTGCCCGTCGCCGTCCTAGCGCACACACACATGCACCACACCGACACCACACATATACATATGTACAACACTTTATTGGCAAAAGTTCTTACGTTAAAGTTTTTCAAGACATGGAGCAAGTAATTGGTTCACAACAAAAAATTACATATTTCTTTCTGTTAATAAAATATTACATGAACTGTGTCTTGACCTTACTAATAAATTAAGCTCATATCGACATGATACATACTCGAAGGAAACTTCCTAGAAGATAAATGCATCATAATTTAAATTATAGACACAAACATTGTTTCTGCAGTTGATAAAGTATTGTACATATCTACATAAATAATATTGACTAACGTAGCTAAAATTTAGAAGGTAAATATAGGGGTAAATCCAAGCTAGCAGGAGATGTAACAAAAATGTATTGTATATAGTGTGGAAATAGTATAAATAGAATGGTAACCCGGCACAATTGGGCCATGTTTCACTGGAATCTATAAAAGTAATGACAGATCTTTCTCGCTTTTAGTCTTACTAATTGTTAGTGCAGCTGGATTATATAATAGTGAAAAAATTATAGCAATATAAGTGTTCACTGAGGCACGAAGACTTCTGCAAATAATCCCTTTGAGTAATGTAGAAAAAAAAGTCTCGAAGATTCTTCAGTCATGTTGGTAACTAAGTATGAAGTCTGAGGAAAAGTCAAATCATTCGAAGAAAATCTGTCGAATCCCAGGTTGTACAACTTAAATGTATTCAATAGGAAGTGTTATAATATATTTCATCGTGTGCATGTTTATGCATAGGCATAAACTGGACGAGTACAATATAAATAGAATGTAACATAATTATAAATAAATATACATCGCATCAAAGAAATAAAAAAAAAACATAATTACATATATAAAACACTATAACAATCAAAAATAATAAAATTATACTTTTTAACAAAAATGTATTATCTCACACCCAAAACCCACAAAAATGCAAATAAAACTAGTCTACAGTATTATACACCACAGGGTTATATAGTGACAAGACAGGGATCATTCCGAAAACTATCCCAAGACCTCAACGCAAGCAAGGGGCTCATACAGCTAGTTATAACAATATTTGCACTTCAATATCATTAACTGACCTTCCAAATAAATTCACCGCTCGAGGAGTTAGTGGAGTGCGAGTCGCTATCGCTGTCCCACTCTTTCAGTATGTCAGCGGTGGGATCAGGTTTGCTGTCTTGCTCGTATTCGGGCGAAGTCGGCTCCGTAGGCGAGTCTTGTGTGAACGACGTACTCATAATTTCTGTTGCCGGTCCTAAAACAATGTAATTTTTTAGCCTTAATTAGTGGTGTTATGATTATCAAACAATGCTAGGTCAAAAGAAGTGTACCACGTTAAAAGCATCCTGAATACGCGTAAACAAATCACATAAAATAAACTGTTAACACTTACCAGTAAATCTTATGTCACTTAAAAGTGGAAAAATCGAATCCAACTGACAGAATTTCTTCTCATTTTGTAAAAAATCATCTGTCACTGACACCACCTTATCTTCAAATGCGCCTTTTGTGTGGGTGGCATCCTGAGGCGCTCGGCTGGTCGCATTCGCACTTTCCGTAAAGCTATTAGATTGAAACCCCTCATTGTCCTCAGATTTGTCGGATTTCACTTGTTCGTCTCTTCCTGTCTCCGAGGACGTCGTGTCGTTGTCGTCGACGTTACTCTCCACTAGTTCTTCAAAAGTTTCACTTATTATATTGATAGTTGCATACACTTCGTTGGTTCCATTGCAAGTGACTGCATTTTGTTCGTCGGAGGGTTCTTTATTCTCATTGTTTCGCTCGTCTTGACTACCATTTATTTCTTCACATGTCTGCTTCGATTGTTCACATTGTTGTATAGATAACGAATCTATAGATTTTAAATCTGATTCTTCAATATTTCCAATAATTTCTTCAGTTCTGTTTAAATATTTTGAATGTTCATTATTCCAAACGTCAATCCGCTGTGTTGTGTTCTGATCGAACGTATGGATGTCGTTCAAATTAGCTACATTATTGTGGGTGATGTTGGATGTTAATTTGGCTGCCACCAGTGGAACTTCGGTAACTATAATAGAATGCGGCTGTTCATTTTCATCTTCGTCTATATCTGTTATATAAACATTAATATTATTCGAGTTATGAGATTCAACTAAATTCGTATAAATAGGTGAATTAAACGTAAGAGATTCGGGTTCGTTTTCACGACTCTCTGTTTGATTCGTAAAATCGAAATCGATATTGGTGAGATTACTCGAGGCGAGCTCACAGAACCTCCTTTCGCTTTTCAACAAGAGAGAGCTAGCGTCGATGAGCGATGACAGGTCTTGCGGACAGTTCACGGCCGAGTTTTGAAATTGTTTAAATTCCTCCGAACTCTCTCCGCCCTGACTGTACTTTTCCTTTGAACTGACATCCTGCGGCTTCGTCACAGCCGAAAATTCAAAATCAGAGTACGTTGGCGTTTTTCCAGATCCATCTTTATTGCTTTCTCTACTTAAAGTCTCGCTATCGCCTTCCAATAATATTTCTTTACTGACGCGCTCTTCGTTAATGTTTGATGAAATGTCTTGTGGCCTAATTTCGGCCGACTGAAAGAAGACATTAAAGTTTGGCACGTTTTTGTCAATATCCGAAGAATCGTCGGAGTTATTTGGCAGGTGCAAAGGCGTCGTTTCTACGTCCTCATCGTCGGGAGGCGCTTCTAGACACGGCGTGCTCGTCACAGACAGAGCCATGTTCCTGAAGTGCCTGTTGAGACTGTCGTTGATCGCTTCACCGACGCATTCTGTAGCACTTCCAGGAGATTCATATTTAGCTTCTGCCACGATATCCTTCAAGCATGATATTTCAACGCTATCCATTTTCTTCAAAACAGGTTCCGACGTACACTTTGGACTACCCATTTCGCATCGATCATCTTTAGCCGCCCTGGGTGGTGTAAAATTTATACCGCAACTTATAGGAGATTTTCTGACTAGCTCCGGTTGAGGAAGCCTCCAAGTGTCGTCCATGCCGGAAACTAATTCAGTCGTACAGTTAGAAAAAGATGGTAGCCCAGACATTAGAGTTCCGTATGCCAAATCTTTAGTTTGAGTATTTTTCGTGTCATTAGAATCGTTTAGTTCAGATTTAGTTATCAAAGAGGGCGTTGTGGCGACGACCTCAGTTTTCACTTTCGTGTACGTGTAGTTATCGTTCGCGGTAATGGAGTCCGGAGAGAAGGTTTCGCAAGCCTCTGATTTACTGTCGTGCACGATGTACGTAGAACAATGGCTGTTCTCCTTGTCGTCGTCGTGAGCTAAAGTGCCGTCGCTTTCGCTTTTGTCTTTCTCGAGTTCCACTTCGTATTCTACATCGGGATCCATGGCGAGATCGTCGAAGTTCTCTTCGACATTGTACAGTGTGTCGTTTGAACACCACGAATCAATACTTGTCGCTTTAGACAAGCATTGGGTTTCAGACGGCTTAGAAAATTTGGCGTCCGTTGGCACGGTTGTTCTCGATAATGTGGACATGCCCGCGGCGAGGTCAGAGTTGTCTGGAGCCGACGTGTCTGTGGTAGGACTGACCAGGAAGGGGGATATCTGTGACAACCTTTCGCAGTTTGAATCCTTTTCCTCGTCCGCTTTAGTGTACGTTTTGTCGTCGATCGGTGACAGTACGTCATTATTGAATTTCAAAGGGCTAGAGTTCAAACTGTCGGCGCTCATCGTTATTCTGTAAATAAATAAATGATTCGTACAAATAACCTTTTATAAATGTTGATAGTGATTACGTAGAAAGAAATGATTAACATCACTTTATTATGATAACCCGCATACAGCAGATTTGGAGCAGTCTCCGTCCCGTTTAAACTCACCACAGATTAAGTACCTCTGGTTATGATTATTATTGGACAAGTGACTACCGGCTGATAGTGGATATCCATGGTCACCAAACGATTTCGGATGTTATATTTCCCCCAAAGTAATAACGAAAATTCTCTTACTCTTTACTGCTGCAGGCCGGTACTTCCTTCGGCACGGTGTACGTGTGGTTAATGGAATTGTCTTTAGAGTGCAGCGTGTAGGTGGAGTGCGAGTGGTTGGGTCCGCTCTGAAGCCCCGTGGGCAGGTCGGTGACCTCGTCCGTGGAGTTGTTGCATGGCTCGGGGTAACTCTCAGACGACTCCGTACGGACTGACTGGTTCCCTTCAAA
Organism: Eumaeus atala; assembly: GCA_017140195.1. NCBI lineage: Eukaryota > Metazoa > Arthropoda > Insecta > Lepidoptera > Lycaenidae > Eumaeus > Eumaeus atala. The sequence continues at coordinate 61,444 of JAFELO010000941.1, read as the reverse complement.
ATATAAAAAAATGTGTTAGGATAACAATGGTTCCAAACTGTTACTTAAAAATGATTAGTTAAGTTTTGTGTTTTCTTTCTCTGCCTAAATTTTATCCTTCATGTTATCCCATGCTCCTAACATACGACTTGTAAGATCTCTCTGTGCGATTTGATTATTCCATGTTAAGCTTCGAAATACGAAATAAGCCAAGCGGCGGGCGGCGGGCAGCGGAACACCACTTGCTGCCTGCAACCTCGCGATCTTAAAACTGCTCTTCGCCACAACGAGTGACCGCTGGCTCAGTCCCTAAGTAGAGCGCTTGTGTTACCGAGTGATTATTGTCATTCTCGCAGAGAAAACTGACACTCGCATACTTGTCTTTGTAAGGCGGCGAGCTGCCCGCGCGTTCTCCCGGCGATGGGGCTGATCGCGCCCTACAGCACCACCAGCTCGCGCGATGGCGGCGACCACTTGCGCGACGGCTCGACACCGACACCTGGGTACGAGCGCGGGGAGACTCACAGTGGTCGTCGTTCTCGTAAGCGGAGAGCTGCCCGCGCATCTTCTCGCCGATGGGGCTGAGCGCGCCCTACAGCACCACCAGCTCGCGCGATGGCGGCGACCACTTGCGCGACGGCTCGACACCGACACCTGGGTACGAGCGCAACTAGACTCACAGTGGTCGTCGTTCTCGTAAGCGGAGAGCTGCCCGCGCGTCTCTTCGGCGATGGGGCTGAGCGCGCCGTAAAGCACCACCAGCTCGGGCGGCGGCGGCGGGGACCACTCGCGCGCCGGCTCGATACCCGACACCTAGGGCACAACCGAGATGTGTGTATGTCGCACTTCGTATGTAAAAGTTAGAAAGGCCCATTGCGATGGCCGAATTGAATTCATAGTTACACGATAACCTCAAATTCCAATAAATTGGGCTGTAGATAAATCAGTATTCGACACAATGTTCATGGGATTTAATGAAACGCTGCAAGTAAAATCGTTGCAAAAACAAATTTGATTATAAATTAGAGTATAACCTATGAGTAGTTTGGTCATTCAGATTTTCTAGAATTATTCTAACAGAGAGCTAGTTTTGAAATCTGAGCTGAGTCTGATCTTTCTTAAAGTCTCAAGTTAGTAGTAGTAGCACTTTCCACTACAGTTAATAACAAAACAAATATATATTTACCTGTGCTAAAGGCAATTTGAGCTCCAATTCGTTTCTCAGCTCCTTCATGCGCTCTTTATCTATAGCGAGACCCCCTCTCTGGTAGTCCACGGAGCCCGCGTTCCCGGCCAGGTAGCACTCCGGCGCGCCCGCATGCCGCGGCTCGTCCAGCTCGACCGGCCCCGAGTATTCTATATTCATATTATTCTCATTCTCTGCCATCGCAATTTTGGTGGTCATTTGGAGTTCTATTTGATTCAAGTGAACTTCTTCAATAGTGTTCCCGGTCGATGAATCCGTATTAATATCTATGTCCACGAGGTATTTGGTCTGAGATGTCGAGATCAGAAAGTTTCCCGGAGAGTTTGGGGGAGTGGACGGAGATACGCGTTTCGTCGAAGAGAGCTCCTCGGATTCTGTAGTGTTCTCGGTCCCGGGTTCGTTGGATTTAGCTTCGATATTCTCTATACCATCAAACTGCAGTTCATCGGAAAGTATATCTGGCACTTCGTTGAGAAAATTACCATCTCGCAAAGGTGATGGTGTTTCCAGATTAATTTCACTAAAATTGGACGAAAATGCTAAAAGTTCCTCCTTTGGTATGTCTACTAGCTCCGACTTTAAGGTCTTGAGGGACTCGAACATACAGTTCTCTAGAGAGCCAAGCACAACTGAACTGTTCTCTTCGTACGTGTCAGTGGGGTGACTTTTGGTTGGTGACTCAAATGGACTAAAATTTTCTGATGCATTCTTGGGCTTCGTAAATGTGTCCCCTACAGCTGCCGCGGCTATTTTCGTGATTGACGTGGTCTCCTCTTCCGTTGGCTCTAGAGTACTTTCTATGGAGTTTTCGCTTCCTTTAGGAGTACTGGTGAGCATGTTCTCCTTGAAACCGGATTGATCATGTTTTTCATTATCGATCATGAGTTTCTCTGAATGCAAGAAATCGTGAGTTTCTTTTATCATGTTTGGTAAATCTAAGTATACAGTAGATTCATTAAGGGATGAACTGGTTACGTTGGTTACTGAAGGAGCTTCAGTCCGTTTTATCGAACTATTATCTTTATTTATATTGCCTTTTAATTTTTCATTCTCTTTGTTATCAGTGAGATCCATATAAATAGTACTATCACTAGACTTCTCGACTACTTCTGTCTCAGTGAGGACACTAGACACCAAATCACTTTCTCTTATTCTATCAATATCTGAATTACTTTGTACTTGCTTTGCAGGTTTTACGCTCATGTTCGATAATTGAGGTGAAGTTTGTTTCACTATTTCCTCCTTATTATCTAAGTTAACTTCTAGCGGTGTCGAATTAGATAAAATTTGTACTGTTTCAGGTAACTCTGTTATTTGCTTTAAAAAAGACTCAGTGAAGCCTAATACACTATTTTTATCTACATTAAAAGTTTCGTTTATGATAATATTGCTGGGCACACCAAGAGACGTTTGTGAAATTGTATCTATCGAAATTACGTTTTCCTTTTTCTCCTGAATACTTTCGTCAATTTCCTGGCAAGATTGCTTTTCATCATTCAGATCTTCTTCATTAATGGTTTGTGATAAATTACAACTATTCGCAGAAGCATTATCAAGTACGTTGCCATGATTACTTCTATCTAAAAGTGCAGTTACTATTTTCTGTTCTGTCAATTCCTGTATGATGGACTCTACGGTGCGAATATCGTCGTGGAATCCGTGTGGCAAGTTATTTTGTTTGGCAGGGTCTAGATCATTAGAAAGTAATGTAGAGGCAATATTAGAATTTGCATGTTCACAATCATCATTGATATATTTGTCGTCTTCTACAATTTCGCTAATAATAAATGTTTCTGAAGGGGATATTTTGTGTGCATCTACGAAATTTATGTTTTCAGCATTTGATTCGTTTTTAGTTTCGGATATAGACTTGATAGGATCCCAGGTTATATTCATTTCTGGTGATACAAAAAATAAGGTTGGATTGTTTATTAAAATTTCGTTGATTGTTGGCTCATTTTGCAAACTTCCTGATATACTCGTATTTGTTAGAGCCTCTGACAGTAAAGTATTATCAAGTTTTAAATCATTCAATATTTTGCTACATTCTGTGTTTTTATTGTTTCCTTTCATATCCACGTAATTTTCCGTACACACATCTTTTACCTCTTTATTAGTATCATTAACTTCTTCTATATACTGTGCAGTGTAAGTATTTATCTTTACTTTGTTTCCATTTAATTTCATTTCAGTGTTTGTATCACAATTTATGTTATCAATTTCATTCCTTAGATCGATTTTATTTTCTATTGACTTAGTTTCATTATCATTACTTATAATTTCACTAGCATACGCTTTCTGACAGTCTTCTCTTTCATTTATGTCTTCTATTGTTTTACTTATACTAGGCATCGACACTATACATAACTCTTTCAGTTTAGGTACCTCATAATTATTACATTCTACACTGGCATCCATATTAGATTTATCATGATAATCATTTTCATTTAATGATGCTGTTTCACTAATTATATTAAGCTTTTGTTCGGTTTCTGAGTTGGTTTCATTTTCACTTAGTCTATTTAAAATATCTAGATCTTTAATTGGAGTTTCAGGGGTAATATTTTCGAGAGTTTGTTGGCTTGTCGTATCGCTATGCCGTTCGAACGAGTGACTCAAACTACCTATCGTATCTGCATCTCCTTCATCCTCACAATCTTTTGCGTCCGATTTCGAATCGAAATCCATCTCCAAAATGTTCTTAAAATTACTTATACCTGGCGACTTAACCATACTAGTTTGCATTGGACTTTCTTTCTTACATTCTAAACTCAAATTATCTCTAGACGGGCTGGCCTGATGGCTAGATTCAGAGCTCGAAGTTTTCTCCGAATTCAATATGTTATCGAGATTCTTTATCACATCACTAACGTCCCTATAATAACTCACGTCGTCCTGGCTGTCGGTTATGATGTCTTTCAGCCACGGGTCGACGGAGCTATCCGAATGCTCCCTTTCCTTACCCTCCTCGAGGGCAATGTTGCCCTGGTGACACTCGAGCGTCGCCATTTCATTATGTGTTAGGTAAATGTTCCTCACATCCTCTAAAGAGCCGTGCAAGTTGGTGAGACTATCGGATTTGGCGTGTAGCGGGTCTTTATCTGACATGATGCTGCTGGACCTGGAGACGGCGGTGTCGATGTCGATGCTGAGCGAGTCCTGCGTGGTCGGCGCGTTGTCGAACTCCTGTTCGGAGCCGGTGAAGTGCGAGGCCATGGAGGTGGAGGGGGCGTGGACTATGGCTATGTGCTCGTCTATCTTGGGTATGGTGTTAGGTTTGAGTCTCTGCCAGCGCTCCTCGAAGTCGCTACTGCCGTAGCCGTCGTCGTTGGCGTCGCTGGAGTGCGCGTGTGCGGTGAGGAGGTGGTCGATGAGCGCGTGCACCTGCGCAGCGCTGGGCCGAGCTTCGTGACTAGTGTTCCAACACAGTTGCATCACTTGATATCTGCGAATTACATTTCATTGTATATTTAAGAAATAAATAACTAAACCTTATCCTGTCCAGTAGCTAGCACCACCTCACCGGATGCCGTGCTCTTGTAATTGTTACTTAGCTTGTTCGTCCAACCCGACAACATGATATTTTACACCAAATATTTTATTGCTTCTATGTGTTGTATGTATATTATATTTGTGCATAATTAAAGAATAATTCATTCATTCAATACTTCCATATATTCATTCATACTAACACTCACCAACAGTACACCAATGTTAAACCAATGACATTACCTTTTCTTCCCCCTATGATGGTAACCCCGGATTTTTCAAAAGCCTTCTTGCGCACACAGATAATTCTGACTTAGTCCGGACTTATTTACAGCAAGAGCCCTATGGCACTCTTTTGGGGAGGCCTGCGTCAAAAAGTGGATGTCCTCCGTTGATCCTCTCCCTGATGATGAAGGCTTCGCACCCAGTAAAGCTGATATATCATTAATGCAACTAGCGCTCTTTTTACTTTATTAGTCCTACGAAAAAAAACGGCGTCACTTACAGATGGTCTCCGTACAAGGCGTGCGCGGGCGGCGCGGGGGGAGTGGGTTGAGCGGGCGGCGTGAGGTGCGAGGCGGGGGGAGGCAGCGGCGCCCAAGCGCACAGCTCCCATACCACGTGCCCCAGCGACCACACGTCACTGGCCGTCTGAGGACAGGGAGACATGATAACCTTCCACCATTTCAAAAAATATTCAACCGTTTCCATTCGAAAATTTATCTAATTTTTTAAATGAGCGTTCGTTTGTGTTGAGGAGAAGTAGACTTCCATCGGTCGGTTTTTAATGTTATCAAAATGTAGAGTTGTATTAATATTGAAGAAGAGAAAATCTTTATCAAAATTTTATTGTAATATACCAGATGCAGGCGGCGTTTTTTACTACAAAATTATTTTTCCAGTTTGATAACTTACAAAATACTGAGAGTTTATTTTTCAGTCAAGTTCAGTTTATAACACCACGAACTTGATCACAGTTGCGAAGTTTTGCTCACCAATCTCGTTAATTATTTATGTGTTAAAAAGAGAGATTTTTAAGGAAATATGACCTTTTTTAATATGCGACCTTCTTTATCTATAGTTTAAAAAAAACAATTTTAATAAGGTTTAAATTAACCTTATCTAAAATATGCATATTTAGTATTCTATTATAGTGAGTTCAAACACACACATACGCACCGTGCATCTATGTGGGTGCCTGGCTGTTTCTGGCGCTCGCAGCTCGTGCGGCGGCTCGCGATGCGCGTACTGCCCCAGCACCGCACGAGGGCTAGCCTCGCCGCGAACAAGGATGTTTCCGCTCCACAGGTTCCTGTGGTATATTTATTGTGGTATTAAAAATGCGCCCAATCCTTATAAGGCGGTCTAGCCATCGAGGCATAAATCAGAATATATTGCGCAAATCAATGAACAAGTGAAACCGGACGACCGGTTACATAACTTAATTGAGTCAATAATACCTAACAATAATGTGCGTTTGAACATGTTACACTAACAGGTCTTCAACTATGGAGACTCGAGGTTAACTCTGAAAAGAGTCAATATATATTATTTGGAAGTATACACTCCATATCGTGCAAAAACTCAGCAAAATCATACTCCCGGAACCCTTTACGGTAACATCGTCACCAGGGTACCATCAGTCAAGTGTCTGCGCGTCTGCGCTTCACGCCAGACCGTGTTGCTAACATTATTCAAAACATGCATTATACCCATCATCTCATATTGCAGCGTATTTTCTCTCACGCTACCCCCTCGTATATAGCTGTTTTGCAACACGTGCAAAATAGATTGCTGCGAAATGCCACAGGCTGCCTCTGGTATATTCGCACACTAGATGTACATAGTGATTTTGAGCTGCCCACCATCGCGGGGCATTTCAAAGAGGTCTTCAAAATACAATCGAGCTGCCGGTCATCCTAATCCTTGCGTCACAAGGCAGCGGACTACAAGTCCCAGACACGTTCTGATCGACGACGACGATCAGATCACGACAGTTGTAACACGCAACTAAACAAAACGCAGACAGAAGCCACACCACAGCCGCGGTGCAGGTCCACTACACCCCGTCCGAGGTTCGGGCGCGAACTATACGGACAATCCACAATCACCACATCATGACAGACAACGGCACACTAGTTCAACACTGCACAGTCAGAACGACGATGTTAGTGCAGTGATAGGAGATAATTCCAATCCTCGTCGCCTGACGTGTCTTATAGTAACCGATGAAGCTGTATTGGACACTTCCGCAATATAGAGTAGTCAAAAAATAAAATTTTTAAAAATAGTGAAGAAATAAAAGTTAGGTAGAGTTTAAAACATTATAACTGAGAAAGCCGCCGTGCACACATATGTGTGCCATACGCCAGCGCGAGCGCGGACGTGCTCACCGGTAGACGTAGCCGCGCGCGTGCACGTTTGCTAGCGCAGACGTGACGTCACACATGAGCTGCAGCGGCGTACCACTCTCGTTGAGCCGCTCCATCTGCGCACGGTTCGCCACTATGTACTGCTGCAGGTCCTGAAATGTAGTTATGATTACAACACGATTTCTACATGGGACCTTCCGTTTATACTATTATATAGACGCTAAGATATAATATCATATCAGTAATGATAGTGTAGATAGGGAGGAAAAGTAGGCGTAGTAGTCAGTATGTCCCGCGGTTTAAAGAACATCTTGTTGGGTGTAAAAGACAGGAAGTGAGCCAAAAACAAGGCGCACTTCAGCATTTAGAAGCGTTCAGTGCATTGTCATATGAATCAGTCGAGGTTATCCACACACATGTTGAAGGGACTGATTCTAACTCACCATTGAGCATAACTCAAATATCAACAGCCAGGGGTCCTCTTGTAGGCACTTGGCGACGAAGGCCAGTATGTTATCGTGGCTCAGGTCACGATACATTCTTGCCTCGTCTAAGAACCGCGCCTTATCTTCTAAGCTGGCGTTCTGGTTGAGTATCTTCACAGCCACCATGGTGGTTGCGTCGCCGTTTTCTACCTCGCCTTTTACCACCTGAAATTTTGACTGTTATATTATACAATGTCAGCTTTAATATACTTTTTATATAGAAACCTTGGTTCCCGCCGTTCTGTGAGGAGGGATGGGCCCTCCTCAAAGACCACGGGACTCTCGCGAGACGCGCGACACGTGACATCAGGGCAGAGACGTGCTCCTCTCACTCGTCCACTGTTAAGGTACAGATGACGTCTTCTTTGTGATGATGATGCGGATGTGTCTCTGCAGTACAACCCAAAAACTAATATTTTTTATTATTCACCGGAGAAACATTTAATTGTTGTACTTACCCGCCCGAACCACCCTCTTCCTATTTCTCGAAGGTACTGTAATCGATCTCTTGGCAAATCTTCACCAGCTGAAAATAAATAATTATAACATAAATTACAAACCTAATTCGCTAATCGTTAGCCAAATTTCGGCTACAGCGGTCATCTCAATTGTCCTTATTTAAAAGAAGTAAGAAGAAGAATATTAAAAGAAGCTACAAAAAGAGGTACTCACCGAACCAATCGGCGCACCTCTCCAAGGGGTCCAGCACTCCTATACCGGTGGGCAGCGGCTCAAACTCCACCACGGACTCGCGACCGCGCTCGTGTTCGCTCGCGATGTAGACGGCGGCGTTGTTGTTGGCGATGTTCTGCATCTCGCGCAGGGAGATCGGGCCATTATTGTTGTCCTCGCCGACGCCGGCCGGCTCTGAGAAGCCCGAGTCAGGCGGCTGCGAGCGCCGAGCGTCGTGCAGGTGCGTCACGCTTGCCGTGAATATCTGACGGAATACGAGAATACTTTCACAAAAACTGTGTGTCAGCTCCATAATAATTATTCCCATAATGTTAGAAATACATGAATTGCGCGGTAATACGTTATTCTCAACGTTGCTGTTACATCGTATGAAACTTTTCATTACTGATATGTTTATCCTACCACAGACCTTATTACTACACGGTTACGTTATCTGTAGACATCACTGGAATGGAAGCACCTCCCCGTTCCCCTTTCATTCCTCCCCGCTCACCCCGGTGCCAGTATGTCATCAGACGTGATGATGTCATCGACTTCAAGTATACAGATATTGTAACTCTGGGTTACACTCCAAAATACGCTTTGTTTAAAGTTATAGCTACGAAGCAGTCAGGTGACTATAGTACTATACTAATACCTACAATGTCTTCATTGTGTCTTATTGAGACAAGTTTAAAGAATATAAAGAATATAAAGAATATAATGAACCTAAATTAAAAGCAATAAGCCGATAAGCCAAATTGTATGGGTAACATTTTGTCAGAGAAGTAACTGAGTGAATTGTAAAAAAACACCATAGTTGTGTGTGCTACTGTGAATTTCTTTACACACACTAAAATGTAATTTAAGAACGCGGTGGAATAAAAAATACTGTAAGAATATTTCAGATGAGTCATTTATATACAAAATAATGTTAAGAAACACCTTATTAATTGTACCATAGTGAGAACTGATTCCATTTAATAGCTTCTGTTGCACATAAATTATAACTTTATATTGTGATTTAAATACACTTAAGTTATGTTAAACTCCTTGGTACGATGAGTGAAGCAGTGTGAATCATAAAATGATGAAATTGCAATAATAAATAATGAAAACAGGCTCAAGCATGAATTAAAATAAATTGATTAATATCCGTTATCATAGGTATTAATTAAGAAGCTATTCGATTCACAAGTACCAACTGCCACATAAATGTTTCTCAATTGCTTCTAACTGAAATCGGTAAAACCGAAATTTGTATTTTCCTCGCCCGTTAAGTTCCTAGTAATCTAACCGGTACTTTAATCAGTAACCTGTAAAAACATTTGGAAATATTTAATCACATTTATGTAGCTCCTTGATCTTTATAATTGGTTATAAGATTTTTAAAGATTAGTAGATATTAAAAATTGCTTAAGAAGCTAGCGTAAGATTTTGCGCCGGCGTATCTGGGGCAAGTCACGGCTATTCTGCCGCGTTTCATGCGGGCGGGTATGGACGAGCCATTCGAACGAGGCAGAGGGAGGAGACCACCAAATCAGAATGATGCCCCCTATACTATAAACTTGTCTATTGTGAGATGAATTCAAGTACCCAACATACAAGGGTGAACAATGGCAGTACGGTACTCATTGTGAAACATTTCAATAGGAATTAAAAAACGTCAGCAGCACGTACGGAATCACAATCATCGGCGACCAGGGGATAAAGAGACAATAGTATACAGGCCAATTGTATCGTGAAAGGAACTGTAATCGTTTTTTGTAAGAGTTGCTGCATTGCAGCCGAATTGGGCCTGCACATGACCTCTGGTTCACAAGATACCGCGTGATGCGTGTGGTGGCCTATTGGAAAGGGAGGCGGAAAGCATGGCAACAATTATGCGAATTAATAACTGTCTGGACGTCGGTACACAGTAGTCTTCAAAATGCTCCCACTACTCATTTGTCATTCGGTAAAAAACATGTCTGCCTTGTCTAGCTTTTAAGCTGAATATCATGGCATTTGTCTAAGCCAACACAGAGGAAAAGGCCGAATTGCGTTCTAGGTAGTTGATGAAAGAGGGACAGACACCCTCTTACCCGCAAATGGGTAAAGGGGAAACACACGACTCACGCCACGTACGCACGCATAAGGACGCCAGTGTACCGAGGATGGCAGTGAGTCATACGGGCTGGCATTTACTTTCCTTGTTATTCTCGATGACATCCTAACATAATTATACAACGTACAATCACAATACAAATAATCATTCTAAACAATTCAGGTTATTTGTGTAAGAAGTATCCGCGCAACGCGACTTTATCCGTGAAATTTTGATCATCCAAAACATTGATGTTAAATGTTCAAGTATTACATCTGGCTTCTAGCTCGTGCCGTTCTGACACGGTACCGCCGTAAAGCGACTGCTTTCGCGTTTTGAGCAGTTTGTGAGCAGCCGGTGGCCTATTTGGCAGACGGGGAATATAAAGGAGGACGACGCATCTGAATATGCGTATGTTAATGTACGTCGGTCACCAAATGGCTCTGATTCCTCGTTTGTACAAATCCTGCAAAAAACAAAGATCGAAAAATACATATTTATCGGCATATTTCTTTAATCATCTATAAAGTCTATGCCAGAACTGGTGAGATTTGACTAAGCGCGCGTCCTTTTTTTCGGAAAGGCTTACTTAATAATGAGGGCGTTGCTTTTGCGATTGCTGTTACCTGATGATGATTTATTTAATCGAAACCGATAGTAATATATAACTTTGTGGAATTTGTATAAAAAATATATTTTTTATTTAAGTTATTGCCGTTACAGCATTGCCGCTGTTACATTGCTTACCAACGGAGCCCCTGGACTTCATTATAATAGTAAAATCAAATACACGAAACTAGCGATTTTAGAAGCTTTTACGTTATACATGTTATCACAAGACAGGTTGTAGTTTTTGGGCCTTTCCCAGGTTACTATTATGGTATAACTTGACAAGTCTTCCGATATATTTCTTTTATATACTACTTTATGGATTTACACTTTGTATTAGTTACATCGAACCGGAACCTGTGGAACCAAAATATATATTTGCCTTTTTAGCTCCTAATAATTTAATCGGAAGTTTAATAGTAATAATCTTAACTGAGCATATAATAAGAACCTGTGAAATCGGCCCTGTAATTAAATAAATACAACTTAGAATTAGCCCTACTACAACTATCTACCGAATGCTTGTGACCTTTGGTGAGTGGTGGAATTTTAATGATGGCAACACATACACAACTAGTATACAAACTACATTAACAACCATATCTACCTGATTCTCCGCTCCCTCGTTCGGCTAAGAACAGGAAAACACACGTTATGCGGATTTCAATTTGACATTCACTTTGTAAGGGGGCGCACGAGCAGTGGAAACCTAATGATGAGTAAGGACTTTTGCTCTCCTTCACACTATCCCTCAATATCCCATGGGCTACTCACAAACCGCACGAAACGCGATATGATATATGACTTTTAAGGTTTTTAAAACAATCATATCAATCCAGAGATGACTTCCCGGTCGTGCCGCCCTGATTCGCCAACGATAACACTACCACTTTCAATTTGAAATCAGCTCCAAAAATACTTATTTTCTTTCTGCATAAAGTATACAGGGAGGACATGCTGTTTGTGAGCAGCCCACGGCGGTAGAGTCGAAACCAGTACGTATTTCAATTTTGGTGCTATAGTAGGTGGATAAATGCCTCAGGGTAGTAAACTTAGGGACATAAACATATCAAATCATTTATTTACTCGAACATGTTCAACTTCAGATGGTGGTGGACAATCTTTTAAAGTACAAGGTCTTGCCTATAATGAGGCGTGCAAATATTACAAGCCACCGGTGTATTAACAACAATCGTGATTTTACTAAGGAATTCCTTGTAATGTAAATCAATTATTAATTACAAATAGTGTTAAATTAAACGCCTATACACCAAATTATTAGTTAAATAGCAATTTAAATTTCATAGTCAACATTCATTATATTTTATTGTATTTGTGTAATATAACATTGACGTTCATTATGGCCGAATAAATCAACTATGAATAAAAAAAACCGGCCAAGATCTAGCCGAGGAAGGGTTCCGTAGCAGGAAACCAAAGAAATCGCAAATCTCCTACTTTAAATTCAACTACCAAATCGAATTTGTTCAAACCAATTTTCGTTTTAAGTACTTATTGAATACTATAATCAATTTTGTTAATATTTTTCTGTTAGGCATGTTAGGTAGTTCAGATGTAGGGTTGGGTATTACAACCGTACACACTTCTGACAACCAGTTGACAGAACTGACTGGTGAGAGCGCGCATTTTTAAGTTCAGTCTCATAGCTTCTGTCATACACACCAAAGACTTCAAAATCTTGTAGCATCGTACTGCATATGGATAATCTAGTTGTTACCACTTTGACTATTCTCAAATCCCACGCTTATTGATATCGACTACAGTCTAGTATAATGTCAGCAAAGAATTTTTCCGTCTTTTTTGGTCATCTTACAAGTGGGCGGCTTTGTTTGATTTGGCTCTTTCCAGTGCTACCTATAAAACCATACGTCCTTTGTCAGTTATCACTCAACGGTTTCTATATGTGGCTGCCAATTTCATTTCGAATCTTTTAAGCAATATATACACGCCATTTTAGGCACTCTTTCGTCAATTTTTTTTAAGCACGCTTGATTTGGTAATTAAGCTGATGAATACGAATATAGCATTACGAAAACGAGGCCAACGAAGGTTTTGAGTTTTTATAAATTAGTGTAGACTGAAGATAGAAATAAGAGGATAAGCTCGCTGAAGTGCTAATGGGCTGGTCGCGCACTCAAAAGAACAGATGGCAGATGGGCCATTAAGGTTCTAGAGTGGAGGCCGCGTTTAGGAAAACGAAGTGTTGGTCGACCGTTCACCAAGTGGGAAGACGATCTCCGTGTGGTAGCCGGTCCGGGATGGATGCGAGTAGCAGGAGATCGGTCGTCTTAGCGTTCATTGAAAGAGGCCTACGTCCAGCAGTACATCGATAAGAGTTGATGATGATGATGATAATAGAAAGAGAGAGAAAGATACGTTTCATATGCTACTGTATGGGCAAGAGGTACACACTTTTGCACACTTTAACTCATAGCCAGTTATATGTCGTATATTTAAAGAAGTTACACTTCGGTTATGTAATCTAAAGGGCACTAGTATTTTAGTAGATATAATTTCGATCTACCAATCATGTATTCCAACTCCCCAAGACCATAACGAGAATAATCAAAAAATACAAAATGAGACTGCATCTATAAAGTTCCTGGCTGAAACTATGGTACGATGGCCATCCCCTTGATGCAAATAACGCTTTTGTACTCAAGTTTACGTGCAGATTGCAGATACGAGAGCACACTTCTTTTCTTGGATTTGTTATTCCGGGACTAAAATGTGGAAAGGAGTGGACTTCGTTTCTTGAGTTTGTTATTCCGGGTCTAAAATATGGAAAGGAGTGGACTTCGTTTCTTGAGTTTGTTATTCCGGGACTAAATGTGGAAAGGAGTGGACTTCGTTTCTTGAGTTTGTTATTCCGGGACTAAAATATGGAAAGGAGTGGAGAGGCGCAGTAACGAGGTTTAACGTGTAAAGTGACATCATAGGGGTATAACCTTCCGACTACTATAATTTGAAAAACCCCAATAACTCTCGTTGGTGTGGGATATTTTAGTATCTAAATTCCATTCCAGAGTCAGGAAGTTGGCAGTGCTGCAAATCAGATCTAAACATTACCACCACACCAAGGAGATAATGATTATCTATAGATATAAAGCTAAAGATTGTCGTGAGCCTGTAAAAAGCTGGCTGGGGGGATACATAAAATCGTTATGAGAACATGTTCCAAGTTTCCAACATTTTTTTAGAATTTTTATGTATTTACTAGACCGCTCATCACGTAAAAAACACTTGATGCACACTTTACTAGTCTGCCGAGGAAATCCCTAACGTTATAATTTTACGCGGGTTGTGCCACAGCTAGTGTAGTAGCTACTTAATATAACTCATAATTTTACTTGGCGCGTTGAATGAAGCATCATTTGTAAACATAAAACAAAGTTGTACGATTAACGCGCATAATCTCCAACGCGCCCATGAATAATTCAAACTTGCGCCATTGACGGAAGCGCCCCCGCATGCGACTTGATGGACTCGATGAGTCACCGGTCACAAATTGGACGGATCATAATGGATGTACTTCACTCCAACCATATCAGACAATTGGTTACATTGTAAACTTGTGGACATTTATCTGTGGGTCTAAGCTCTTTAAGCATCAAGGCAGTCTGAGAACATTGGAATGTATAGTCTGCATAGAGGTAAACAGTGCCGCATAATCCATAAAAATAAAACTAAATGATATAACAAATACTATGTGGCTTCCTCCATTGGTCCCGGTGTCTATGCTTATCACAGCTAACATAAAATTTTGTAATTATGTTCATATTGTTGCAAGGCAAATGTGTTTTTTTTTTGCTGTTTTTGCAGATAATGGTACGGGAACTCTTCTTACGAGAACGCGACTCGCACTTGGTCGATTTTTTTCTCGTGTTCTCGATTCTCGAGCGGCGTATCGCCGTGGGCAGCGCTTGGAATACTCGAGGTGGTTTTAACGGATATTCGGAACTACCGTCTTCCACTTCCACACCACTACAGCCCGCCGTGAGCCGGTGATTCCACGTGATCAAACAAAACTAGTTTAAAACAATTTGACAACAATTTAATTAAACGATGAAACGACGAGTGCCTTATGAGCTACGAGCGAGTGTTGCGTCACGGATAACAAAGCCTCGATGTTTCCTGTCCCACTTCATGGCCAAGTACAATGCAGCTGCACGCACACACACATGTACAATGTGTCATTTCGACGTGTTTTTCAGAACGACCGCACGATGACCTTGTCCAAAGCGATACTATTGCGAAACAAACTGTCAAGGTGACGTTTTACCCTTTGATATTTTAATATTTTACAGTAATACCAGCGATCTGCCCCGGCTTCTCCCGTGAATAACAGTGGTATTGTTACCTTAACAAATTGAAGTCAGACTAATTTTCCAACACACCTTTCTCGAAGCAGTAGATATTGAGAAAATTGATCACATACATGCAGACAGCTGTTGAGGACAATTTCATATATAAGAAGATCTCGTAAAGATAGTAATACAGAGATATTGCTCACCTTAGCACTAAATGGAGGTATTAAAGGGCTAAACATGTAATAATGAAAATTGCGAGCTACTTGACAGATTATTAAATAAAAATAGACATCAACATCAGCTGCCAGCTAATATCGGCCCTCACTGCATAGACTGTGCACATGTCATGTACATGTAGCATGAACTAAACTACCGTGGTCCGTTTAATCTACGAAGACTACTACCGACCGCTCCCGGCCCGGTTCAGCTGGAACGCAGAAGTATAATCCAGTTCCATTTAGATAATGCACTTATTGTTCGCAGATACCAAAAGACAGACGCTCTGCACTTGCGCAGGAAACCATTATTCGCTTTTGTTATGTTTTGTCATATTTGCTCACAAACACATACATGTATTAACATGTAGTCCCCAGTGCTAAGATGTAAAAATCCAGCGTGCCCGCCTCGTCTATGAAAGGTTTCGTAGCAGCAAATAAAACAAATCGCGCATCTCATAAACTACCAAGTGAATGAAGTTTGGATCGAATTCTACGATTAGAATTGTTGGTCACCAACATTGGGTCATCTTATTAATACTAAATTAAGTTGTTGGTGGAACCCGACAGTTTTTTATGGACTTGAGCACTTGAGAAATTAACAAATTGTGTATCTTAATGTTTTACATGTTAATAATTCAATTAGTATGAAACACTACATATTTCTTAACATTTCGAAAGTTACTAACATCTAAACGTCGATATTACGGGAATCATGTAATTGCTGCATTGCCACTGAAAGAGGCCGACACGACCGGGGAGGTACCTCTCGCTCACACCATGTATTCTTCTTGTGACTGCCACACTGTCGCTTTTTTATTATACCATAAATATATAATACGGGGCAAACGAGTGGTCAAAGTCATTTGACTGCCAA
>JAFELO010000941.1:30498-40908 GCA_017140195.1 Eumaeus atala | reverse complement strand
TCCTCTGATAAAAGCGTTAAATGTGCTTAAAAGAAGGTTAGGTTAAAGGAAAATAAAGATTTATTTATTTATTTTTAGTATAAAAAACGTTAGCAGTGGGCTAGATAGTAGTATTTAGCCTACTGCTAACGTTTGTCACTCGAATTAATCGCTAAAGCCTAGACAGGTCCTGTGGTAGCCTCTAATTACCGTAAGACCGCTCATCAACGATGCATCAAACTAATCCTCCAAATACGGGCTATATTCCAAAACCACTCATGCCGTGTAATCACAAATCTACATTCTTCATTACACAGGGAATTCATGATTTAGCCCGGCAGTGGCAGTGCCGGGTTTACCAATTGGCAGACTGTGTTAGTCTATGTGTATTTGTCTCTACCAAGTTAATAAAGCCGAAGTCTTTAGTGAGGGACGCCGCGGTCATTCTGTCATGTCAATAATAATCAAACTAACTGCTATAAATATTGTAAGATCAGGATCCCTTTTTGCAGGAGATTTTCATCTCACGAATCTCAATGTTGAGCCATGTTTAACATTTTCTGCTGCCTAGGCCATTGGCTGAACATTATCCTATATATCTCTTCCCATCTGCGGGAAAAGAGAGGAGTCTGTCCCTATATCGTCTGCATAATCTAGAACACGACAAATTCTTCGCTAGTCTGGTGAAGTGTTACGGCAAATGCAACAGCATCGCCGGCCGAAGGACCCTCGGGAAAAAAGAACTAGAGATAGACGGAATATAAACGTAGAAATAAACGTGGGTGTAATTTTCATGGTAACTACATATTTGAAATTATGTATCCACATAATGCGGCCAAGTTTGACGCAAGTAACATTCATATCATTAATTATGTAGGCAGTGAAGTACAAGAAAAGATGGCTAAGAAATTGTAGCGATGGGGATCTAAATTTAGTGTATTGATAGAAACATGTTGTCCTTGAAGAAAGTCCTACAGGGTTCTTTTTTGTATAACCCTGTGTAAAGCCCATATCTCCTCCATAATTAAAAGGCCATAGTTAATGATGTATTAGAAAAGATCATAAGAGGACATATATAAATGAAACGTATGTATTAATACAAACGTCGAAAAAAATAGGAATCGTCAAAATAATACCAGAGATAGTAAACAACAAAAGGCAATAGTAGTGTAAAGCTATAATTAACACTACAAAAATACGATCAATTACTACGTGATAGGCGTTTTCATTATATCAGCGCTATAATGAATCCATTCATTAAAATTGTTGAAGAGTACCGATAGAAAACAAAAAGTCGGTAATCAGTGCGGACGCGGCGTGCGGCCACGTGTTGCGAGTTCATCGCAATTAGCGTGCGCGCGTGAGCGGGCTGCCGGCTGACTCATGGCGCCCGCGCATACACGTTGTACTATGCACTCAATGTTGCCAGTAGTAAAACACTCCCCACATTTTTATTGCATCGAAGTATAAATTAAATAAGCAAACGGAAAACTATCATATAACTTTTCCGTTGAGAATCTACGAACTACTTGAATCATGAAGTTAGACAAAAAGAAAGAAGTTACAGTATAAAAGGAATAAATCCGAATATTGGTATGTTATAATAATTATATCACGGTAAAAAATAACCATAAACTTGGCAGGGAAGAAAATTATTTTATTGATCACCAACCTCATCATCAACACAATACAACATAAATTACAACTTTAAGATAATGTAAAGGCGAAGTTCGTTTCATACTAAAAGAGCGAATGCCCTCGCAAACTTAAGTTTGTCAACCAACGGCGCGCGGGTCCTACCTGCACTTGGTCGGTTTTTGCTCCAAATTATTAACAAATCAAATTGGACAAGAGGGAGTCGTGCTCGCCTATAGATGGTTCCCGGAGCATCCAACAAAAATCTCATATCTGTTCAAATCGACCTTGCTGAAACTTTTATTGAAAAAGTTTGTATTTAATTCTATAATCCCAATTTTATTACAATTGTCCTCTCACTAGTTCAAACGCCACTAGTTAGAGCTACCGATGAGTACTTTTTAACACTTGCTATAACAAATATCTCACTTAATATTTGCATAATCAAAAAAACTCCATACAATTTGAAATGGCAATTTCAATGACACGTGTATGTTCTCTCAAAAAAAATCATACACATAAGTGCTAACCCTCAATATTTTATTTATAAAAATCGTATTACACAATTTTCTTGTGGTTTATAAAATACACATACACCTGTACAGTACCTGTGGTTACTTGTTTTACCTCTGAGTGACAGTTAACATCTGTGACATATAGACGGACAGACAGGCGGACAGGACGAAATTATAAGGGATCCGTTTTTTGACATTAAGCTACGGAAGCTTAAAAAGTGTATGATTTCATTATTTATTGACAATTGTCATTGTAATCTCTCTTAAGAAAGATTACAATGACAATTGTCAATGATCCCGGTTTTAGCACTCCTAAAGCCCAACATACAGTTTACTGATAATGAAAAGATAGAAATTAACCATTAGATTATTTATTTATTTCCACATACGGAGAAACAGACTGAGTGTCCGTGGTTTTCAGTTTCTCCCTTAAATAAGTTTACTTTCAAATCATTTAGTCCACAAAACAAAAATTTACGAAAACTATTACAACACAACTATTTTTACGTAGATGCAATTACATAGAGCAAGCGAGATACTCCGTGAATTATATCTAAAATACAAATCCCGAGTATTATTGGAAACTAATATACAACGTAACATACAAATAGGGTACTCGTACGTGTTCGATGTCTACGTAACCCTAACAAAACTTAAAAAGTGTCAAAGTTAGTCACGAATGGACACATGTTAATAAAGTTCCCGAAGATTCTGTTGGAGTGTTGCTTTAACTTTTTACTTGCCTAGTTTAAAATTTCAGCGCTCCCTCATCCGTCATCCCGGTCTACCAGTAACCATGGTTGTTGTTAAGCTTCTGAAAGTGGGGCTAGTTTAGTAATTAAATGAATATACATGTATATACGCAGTAAAAGTACTTTTATTGAAATGAGTAACACTCGCTTAAGACATCAATTCGAGCAATTTGTATGTTACGATGTACATTGGCTTCCAATAATACCCGCGAAAGATATTCTAGATGTAGATCAACCAGTATCTCGCGTGCTCTATGTAATTGCATTTACACGTTTATTTATGTACACTCTTATATGTTCCACGATGACTAACGACGTTCAAAACTTCCTCTAGCCTACTATGTGACGTAATTAGAATAAAGAATTTATAACACAACTAGCTCATGATTTTTAAATACAAGTTCTCACTCATTGTAGTCCTCTGCGGGTTGTTCTTTGAAAAAGAAAGTAGCGTATGTTCGAACTATGTATGTGCGTACCAATATTCATCAAAATTTGTTTTTTCGGTATGACGTCACGGACATATGAGGTTACTGTCGCATTTACAATGCAAGTATGGATGGGGCGCAATTTTTTTACTGGTCCATGCTGACGGAAGTGTCCAGTGCAGCTTACCGTGGGGAGAGCCCGTTGAGCTGTCATGACCTAGGGGGAAACGTCCCCCCTTCCACCACGGGAGGGTATTGAGCCGAAATATTGATGAATTGAATGATTTAACACGAATATACCCTGTATCATTTATAATAATTAACCTTACCTACTCCTGTGACTAGAATAAGCTCACTGAAGTGGCAATGGGCTGGTCACACACTCGGAAGATCAGGTGGCAGATGGGCCACTAAGGTTCTGGAGTGGAGGCCGCATTCAGGAAATCGAAGTGTTGGTCAAACGTTCACCAGGTGGGAAGACGATCTCCGTGCGGTAGTTATTCCGGGATGTATGCAAGTAGCAGGAGATCGGCCTTCTTGGTGTTCATTGAAAGAGGCCTGTGTCCGATAAGGGCTGATGATGATGATGACTCCTGTGACTCTGGATTCCGCAGTATCATAATGATGTAGCGATTAACATCGGCCCTTTTAAAAGCTCATTTTTGCCGATTAGGTTTATGCCTTTGCTTTAGCGGGAACCTAGAGCGGAAACATACTCCAGGGAACTCTGCGGTGGCATCTGTGTGTGTGCGTCGGACCTGGCTATTGTTGACCCAATTGTTCCAATTCATCGAATGAAAAAATGAAAATTGGTTTGAACAAAATGAATAAGGCAGTTTAAAGAGATATGCGAGGTTTTGTTTGCTACTACGGTAAACTTCATTGGCGAGTCCGATTCGCTATTAGCCGTTTTTTTTATTCAGTGTTCATTTGTTTTGTTTATGAATTAAATTTGAACGATTTCCAAATTAACGGTCAAATGTAACAAGCTAAAATTGCCATTTCACTAATTACCAGAATCCATTAGAAGCCTTGCAGTAAATTAGAGGTGTAATAGTCAAGCTTGTGACGCACTTGGCTCTGTCCGAGACGATACGTCAAGGTGTTATACAGAGCACGCTGTTGTCAAAAGGCAAGTAATTTAATATTGAGAGCCCCAGAGGCTTTACAAAAGTAAAATGTTGTGTAAGTCATGGTAGCACAAGATACCGGCGTTAAGTGAAATTTTCGGTGTCGCGTTTCGTGGGGTTCGTGAGTAGCCGGTGGCCCTTTAGAGGGGAGGAGGAAAGGAAAGAAACGCACTGGCATAGTAATTGTGCAGATGTACCTATGTATATTACGCCCGTGCGTTATACTATAAAGAAAGAACGGCTCTTCAATTTTATAAAACACCCTTGCAGCGAACTTGTCTCCGGCGTCAGTTTTCCTTCCATAGACACAACTGGATGACGTCCTGGAAACCGCAACAAATTTATAGGTTATGATATAACGACATGCACTTAATTGCTAAGCACAGTCATAGATAATAATAATCGTGTCGGCACAACTAAGTTTTGCTGAGCTGACTGAAGCCACCGTCCCTAAGTTCCGGTCGGTCTCACCGTACTGCCATAAAGACAGGAATCAATGAGTATTATCAATGAGCATGTGAATAACTACTATCAGCCATCAGACAGAACATAACATGTTAAATAACTAGAACTAAAATTAGCGCCACGTCATTTGGCGAGCATCCATCAGAAGGTGCGGTTGTAATAAACACGGAGGAGTCGATGCGATGGCAGCGAACAGCTAAACTTCGCGGAAGTTTTGCTTCGGGTAATTTGATCAATACTTTGGTTTTATTGTAATAGTGAAGTAACAATTGCATTTAATTTACGAGACTGAAAACAGCACATTGTTCCCAAGCTATGATAGATTCATAGATCAATGTATCTATTTTATACTTAATAATATAAAGTCAAAGGGTTTGTTTGTTGGAACGCGCTAATCTCAGGAAATAATGCCCCAAATAGAAAATCTCTTTTTGTGTCCATTTATCGACGAAAGCTATAGATTATGAGATATAATACCAAGGCGCTACAACTACATCTCCTGATTAATTTACGGCGTCAATCTCCAGGATATGGTAAACCACGTCATTCAGTTCCACGAGCTACTGCCGTCACTCGTCTCTGTGTTACAATCAATTTATACTGGCACCGCTTTCCGAACTTTGCTTGCAACACTGTTTATAAGTTTTGGTAATCCGCATCTGTCACACTTATGTCACTGACTGTACTTTCTTCTCTTATTCCCTTTGTATAGGAAACGTCCTACCTCAACGCTGACGTAGCTTATCTCACATGATTCGATCTGCTGAGTCACGCGCGAGGGCGTATGCACAAGACATTGTACAGAGAACACCCATCAAGGCCATCTGTTGCACGACCGTTATAGGCGCTCATTATAAATATAAACATTTTGTTCTATGAATATCAAAATTGGGAAAAAATATCAACAGCGTCATGTGGAGTATTGACAGAAGTAAAAATTTTAAAATATGTCTACAAGTGCGTTCGGTGACGAACTGCGGCGTGACGATAACGCGAGCGCCAGGATTTATGTTCGCACAAGAAGTGCTCAGCGGGCCTCAAGAAGTTTCTACTTCTTTTAAAGATAGGAGATATTCGACTCAGTATCGGACATAGTATTGATCCAAAATTTACTAGTACTTACATATACATACATATATATATATCATGTAAAGCGTTCATTGAAAGAGACCTGTGTCCGGCCGTGGACCGAGAAGGGCTGATAATGATGATATATTTTTGATTCCGCCTCGTAAATATTACATAAATGATAACAAATTCCATTTATGACAACAACGTCTGTTGGAACCGCCACTTGACAATGTCTGCAGGTAGATAAAGATTTATTTTGAAATCATTTTCACACCTCTGGCTACGTTATCGAAGTTCTCATACTAATCTCTAACGTTATAGAAAATGTTATATAGCTTATGTTCGTTTGATTTTATTGGTAAAATGATAATATCGTGGATTTTAATGGTAAAATATTTTTTCAAATCTATCCGGTACTTCCAACGCAAATAAACAAACACACGGACAAACAATCATATTTTTCCTCTTTATAATATTAGTATAGATTATATCAATATTTTTTTATTTCCTATTTCAAATCCTTCTAAATGGCATGGTTACTCTTTTTCTCATGTTTTTTTTTTGCAATACTTTAAAAGTTTTTAAAAGTTGCACAATTTGGCTACTATTGTCAACAGTTGACAATGTTATGTTTATATTTGGAATACTATAAGATGATTTGTGCCCATTCAGACCCTCATATCATTTATCTTCCATGACCATAGCTGGAGTAAAGCAACTGAAACGTCAGACTTCTTAGGATAAAATAATATAAACCTATAAAATAAAATAAAATAAACCTCAATAGCAATAAAACAGCTATCGATCGATATCTCCTATAAATATTACCTCTCCTATAAATATTACCCGCGTGAAGCCATCACTATTGGGGGTTATAAAAGACCGGGCCAGCCCATTGGATGATGGCGTGGAAGTGGACAACGGCCGCGGCTATGCTATAAAAATTACATGCTTTTCCATATAGTAAATTGCTTGAACAAACTGACGTAACGACTGCTAGCATCATATTCATTCTGCGTCACCTACAATATTAATTATAAGAAGATACGGCGCAAAAGTCTCATCAAATGGGACAGACTGATCTTGACTTGAATGCCGTTATTTCTTTTTTTTTTACAGTAGTCTTCGGACAAGTACTGACGCCCATACACATCCGCATTATTGTTATGCAGATGCACTACCCTCTTTTCCTGCATTCGTCTAATGGACCACGGCTACTCACAAACCGCACGAAACGCTACAGCAAGGCTGTCACTTTTGATGTATTTCATGTAGTCACATCCGGCGAAGTAGTTTTCGCTCACATAACACACACAACCCACCTGTATAGTGAAGGCGACGCTGTCGCGTTTCATGGTGATAGTTTAGTGACACAGTTTAGGCATAAGGAGGGTAGCGGTAAAGAAACAACGAGCTAAAGGCGCGTTTGTGTAACAGTTACGTGCCATGCTAAATTACAGCTGAGTTGACCCAACACAAAGGCGGTACCTCTCCCTGGTATGATACCGCCTTAGCTAAAGCATTCGCATACGCGGGATGGCGGCCCTAAGGGGGGACTGTAGCCCCGGACCTCACTAGTCTTAGGAGCCCCATGTGCTATTGGAAAAACTTCAAAAATTAAGTGAATAGGCAGCCTCTCAACTCCAAGCATCGGGCCCCAGCAGAGCTTAATCCGGCGCTGGTCGATAGTCGACTGGTGACGCCAATTTCGCGTTTGTACCAGTATGCTATAAAAGTATCAATTACTTAAAAGATGTCGCAAGACTCGTACTAGACAGAGGGAACTCGACCTGCATATCAAAGAGTGCAGTTTCTTCTCAACTTCGACGTTTTAAAAATACATCGCCAGGTCAACTGTATATTGTTCTCGTGCATAGAGCGGGAGACGGGAGGGGGTGAGGTCTCCGAGATCGCTCGTCTCAGGCACCGTGCCAACTCGAGGCGCCACGTATTGTCAGCACAATTGGAGCTATGCGTCACGTGTCCTATTGCTAATTACATAAGATCCACATTCGTATGACTGTGCGAGTGTCTCGCGCCTAGTCTAGGGTTCTCGGCGAGGCGAGCCCACAGTAAGAATTTAGTGTTTGGGATACCGTATTCGTTATGAAAGCTTAATTTTGGCACCTCTCTAAGTAACCACATATTACTAATATTTTGTTACGTTTTTCCCATAGTCAGAGCTTCGTGCGATTCTAGTCATTTATAGAATATTATTTAAATACTTGTGCCTATAATATAATAGTTTTTTGTGCCCGCTTAAATCTCAAGGAAACCATTCACTTTCATCTCTAACATCTAAGTCTATACCCAATTTCATGTTAATCCATTTGATACTTTTGCGTGACAGACAAACAAACATACTTTCGTATTTACTCGTATGAACAGTAGTAGTCTTATTGCACTGTTGCGCTTCCGGTAAATGTTAAAATCCGTTTATAAACATTACATCTTTACACAGTCGCTCCAGCACTAGGTAAACGTCACTTTTTGCCAAATTTTACGTAGGTGTCCATCAAATTATTCGAAGGTATGCTGCTTCACGAATTCACAACACAATGTCTGGTGAAAACCTGATAATTTGACCAACAATAGTGTTCACCGAGCCGCGGCAACTAGAACGAAACTAGTTTTATTCCAAGTCACATAGACACGCAACCAGTCGATTCATCTGTGTACAAACAGCCTCCATTAGCACAAGTGCATTGAACATAATTATAGACGTAGACAAACGCACGTCTTGTTTTAACGATACAACAACTTTACTGAGAAATGAATACACTACACTTGATGATGTAGAGAAGAACGACCAGTAGTGTTAAAACAAAATACACAACAATCTAAGGATTGTTTTATTTTTACGATACAACAACTTTACTGAGAAATGAATACACTACACTTGATGATGTAGAGAAGACCGACCAGTAGTGTTAAAACAAAATACACAACAATCTAAGGATTGTTTTATTTTAAGTGCTCCATGCTGACGGAACCATGGGCGGGTGGCACACGTCTGATGTCCGTAAGCTCCTATTGTAGTAAGAGATAGTGCCATTGCCGCATTCCAGCCGAATCAGGCCCGGCGCAATTACGGAGGTACCTCCCGCTCACTGCTACACGCCCTAAAACTGACGATGAAGCAGTCTCGTTCCACGTGGTTTGTGGCCAACGTAATGGCCCATTACGTTTGTCAGGCTACAAGGAGTTTATTTATTTAGCATTTGTCTATACTAATATCATGAAGTAAAAAAATCTATAAAACAGCACTGACTAAGCTCTAAAACTAGTGGATCTATTTGAAATATTTTGTCACTATGAGAATCCTACATTATCTGTGATGAAGACAGGCTACATAACACTTTCTAAGTTTTGATAATTATGAAATTTCGATAATGTAACCAAAGCTGTGAAAAAAAAATTCAAGGTAAATCCTTATTCCGTTGCAGAAATTGTTGATAACAAGCTGTGCCGACAGAAGTTGTTCTGTCATTGCCATGGGCACCATCCATTAACTATGAATTGATAATTTTAATATTTTTGTAAATCAATTGATTTTTGCCACATTTCCTGAAATATCCGTGCGAAGCCGGGGCGGAGTGCTAGTAATATATAAATTAATATACCATAACACCGTCTATAGATGCCTTACCCAGTAACATTATAATATGTTATGCCCACGTAAGGAACTAATGTATGAAAACATGATTCCACGAATTGTCATAGTTGAAAGTTTACGTTCTCCGAGCACGCAGCAGTAAAGTCTCTTATTTGATATGCAATTAGCTGATGAAAAACTGACACGCCAGAGGCGAGGTCGCGGACCTGCGGCCTTAAATCAATTACAAATACTAGATGCGGCGCCATTTCCCTCCACTTTTTACTGAGCAATTTCAGTAAATTAAAACGCGGTAATAGCACTTTTGTGCTGTGTGGGGGTGGCCTAAGAATACCCCCACCCTCAATCCTCAAAGTTATGGGGGACTTTATTGCCCAAGCGGGAGGACGAAGTAGTGACGCATCGAGTCTGGGACCACATGGAGTCGGAAGCCGAAATCGCAGCGGGCAAATGCAAATGCTGGTAAATTTCCTCGAGAAAGAGGGCCTCTTCTTAATGAACTCTTATTTTAAGAAGAGGCCCCATAGGAAGTGGACACGGCCATGCCCCAATACTGTGACAAAGAACGAGATTGACTTTATTATGACGGACCGAAAGCATATATTTAGGGATGTCTCCGTGTGGTCAACAGGTTTAAAACCGGAAGTGATCACCGATTGGTTAGAGGCTCTCTGAATATAGGCTCCGTTTAGTACAGTCAACACTTCGACCTAACTTCCGGCGAAAAATTCCAAATGGAATTAAAAAACCGATGCCCAAGATACGTCGGAAACTACAATGGCAATTGACGTGGGTGAAGGATACTGTAGGAGTAAGTAT
>JAFELO010000941.1:0-30447 GCA_017140195.1 Eumaeus atala | reverse complement strand
GGTATAAATATTAACGGCGAGTACCTCATACATCGTCGTTTCGCCGACGATATAACTGTGTTGTCCGAATCGTTGGAGAGCTTGCAGGAAATGTTGCCTTAGGATGAACTTGGACGTAGGTTCTCCCTAGGCCGGTCAACGTGGATGGAGCCTTTATCGTAGTCGTAGACGAATACATATACCTCGGGCAACTATTGCAATTAGTTAGACATATGTTCGGGAAGGAAACCGATAGAAGGATTTAGTTGGGTTGGGCAGCCTTTCGGGAGCTTCGTCACATTACACATACCGCAGGCTTGAAGACAAAAGTCTTCAACCAATGCGTTCTCCCCGTGATGACCTACGTGGCCGAAACATGGCCCCTATGGGCCCTATGGCATAATTTAGGACTGGTCCACAACGTGCTATTGAACGTGTTATGTTGGGTGTTGGTCTGTGCGTATTCGTAATTCGTAAAGAAGTCATAAGGTAGAGAACTAAGGTATCCGATATCACGCGACGAATAAGCTCGCTGAAGTGGCAATGGGCTGGTCACACACTCAGAAGAACGGATGGCAGATGGGGAAGTAAGGTTCTGAAGTGCAGGCCGCGTTAAGAAAAGAAGTGTTGGTCAGAGGGGTAAACGATCTCCGTGCAATAGCCGGTCCGAGATGGATGTGAGTAGCAAGAGATCGGTCGTCTTGGCGTTCATTGCAAGAGGCCTATGTTCAGCAGTGTCCAGTTTGAATTTGTAGGTTTCTGAGATTTGGATATTAATCAGCGAATGGTATTTCGCTTTTATGTATGTATGTGGACTGCTACAACTTACTTGACATTAACTCTTTCTGTTCTCTGGTTCTGTACTAACTAAAGTGTATGAGTCGTATGTCTGTGTCCAGCAGTGCGCGCTCTCGGGCACTGGCTGCTGATGATGATCATTTTTTATGTTGCAAACCAATCAGTTGTAGTTGCACGTAATATAAATATTCACAGTTAAAAAGTCATTATCTTCTTTTACTGTAAGGTCTGAAAATCAAAGGGTTCGGTTATAGTTACGAATATCACTATTAAAAAATCATTATTTTTGTTAGTTTTTTTATTTTGGAATGTTGTTTGTTTAATTATTGTTAGTTTGGAAATGTAAGGCGGAACTGCGAAGCGTACCACCCCGTCTATTTCTTGTCTGCATTTAGTCTGTAATCTAACTACCTGAAGTTTCCGAAACCTTATGAGGATTATACCAACCCTTCGACGTGTTCCGAAGAACAAACAAACATTGAGCTAATAATTTTATAAATACAAAATCTTTTATATTGTGTATCTTTCTGGTTCTGCTAGTCTTAGGTCCACTTGGTGAAAGTTACACTTAATAAAACTTTAACGTTTTCCGCAAGTAGTAGTACCATGCTGCACGACCGGGGAGGCACCTCTCGCTATCGACACCGCCGTAAAGTGGCATTTATGTTGTCGCGTTTCGTGCAGTTTATTAGACGGTGGCCCATTAGACGGGTGGAGACAAGAAACGCACCTACATGACAATAATACAGATGTCTATGGGAGTCGGTAGTCGTGAAAAGGCTAGGATCGTGCGTTTGCTCCTCTGTACTATAAAAATAACAATAACAGTAAGATAGAGTACCGGCTAACACTTGCAAAAACACTCTCAGAGTCGGCGTACACCGGTACAACGCCAACGAAGGGACTGATTTAATAACAAACTAACAGGCCTACTAACCTAAAATTAATTAATTAAAACATATTTAAATGTTGTTCTTGCATTCGAGTCGAGACCAATCCAACGTCGCCTTATGCGTTTTAAAATTGTCAATACGTTCATGCCGTAGCAGATAATCGAAATTTGGATACATAATTTAGGTATATGTATACAATCATGCATACATACATACATAATAAATGAAAAATATTAACTCTTGATGCAGTGGGCTTAAATCTCATCTTATTTTGTAATCACTTAAAACACTGTTATTTAATCAAACACGAACTTTAGCTAAAGAATGAACAATCTGAAGAGAAAACAAATTACGACTCGACCCATTTTAACAAAGGTTTTTAAAAAACACCGGGTGCTTGACATCAGTCAAGTATGGACATAGGTCATCTCGCTGAATCCGGCGGATGAGGATTTCACGAGTGCATAACCCGTTGGAGCTTCTAGAAACCATACGTGTATTATTTACTGAGGTAATTTATAGTGCAGTCATTTAATAAATTAAGTAAGCTTTGAAAGGGGTAGTACTATGTTGCAGTGCACTCGACCTGGGAGGTACCTCTTACTCGCATGACATCACAAAGTGTTGCGTTTCAAACGGTTTACGAGTCTCGGTGGCCAATTGGTGGCGAGCAATAAATTACACCTGCATAATAATTATGCTACGGGCGTCGTTTATCAAAAGGTTACCAATTCTCGTTTGTCCTTATATACAATAAGATGCGTGTTCCGACAACGATCGATATTCTTACGATATGATCGTGAGATATTATGGATGTGTTGGTCTCCTTTGCCCCTTTTCCCAATGATTATCTAAACCGGATGAAACTCGAGATACGTGTCAGCACATCTTTTTATAGGGTCACAAATGCGCAGTCGGGGACATTTTGCGATTACCGACGCCCATTAACATCCGCTAATGCAGATGCGTTGCCCTTTTCACCACCTTCAACCTCCCCGGTCGTGTCGGCCCAATTCGACAAATGCTAATGCATTATGTAATAATTGTTGTATGGATATATTGACCTATGTTATGGTCACAAAAGACGCCAAAAGTCCATTCAGTGGGAACAGACTTTGATAAAACTTGGTGGTTTTGATAAAACTGACGTACTTTATAAATCAGAATAGCACAAGCCATTTAGACCCTAACGCGGTTCAGTCTGCATTCCACGTGAACTAGAAAGTAAACGAACGGATAGAACGCGTGTGAAACCGTGGGACGCGGCTTGTAACGCAATAGACAGACAACATCCGGAAACGAATTCAATTACAAATGTGATTGGGGGCGACCGATCAACATCCTGCATGATCTCAAAGCCATTAAGATCACTTGCGTCATTGCCTGCATGACGATGGAGATCATCGATAAGAAACAATAAAATAAGCATTTAAGTGTTCCATACAACAAAAGGTTTGTTTGCTGTTTAAATCACTAGCTGACCCGGCAAACGTTGTTCTGCTGGGCTCGTTGGACAGCCCTTATATCACTTAGGGGTTAAAAATGGGTAATGCCGTTTCGTAGGAGTAAGGTAACTAACATTGTGATACGAGAATTTTATATGTTATAAGATGTACGGAATCCTTCGTGCGCAAGTTTAACTCGTACTTGGATTTTTTTATAATTAATCATGCGTAAATTAAGCAGTCAATTTTCGGCTACAAGTCACTTCCCTTCATTGAGATTCTTATTCCTTTCGAGTTTACCTTATGCAACGATCAAGGACGAGGCCGCGTTTAGGAAAACGAGGTGTTGGTCGACCGTTCTGGTGGGACGAAGATTTCCGTACTGTAGCCGGTCCGGGATGGAAACAAGTAGCAATAGATCAATCGTCTTGTCTTTCATTGAAAGAGGCCTACGTCCAGCAGTGGACCGATAAGGGTTGACAATGATGATGACGAACGACTAAGGAGCGCGCTATGAAAAGAATAATGAGTAAAAATGAAACGGTAATCGAGCGTAATGCCAACATAACGCTTTACCGTTTACATCTTTATTGTTTGATTTCAAATCACGTTGGAACCCGGCCGCGATATCGATCCGACACGCGGCTTTTTATGCTGGCAACGAGTTTTAATCGTAGTCACCGAAAGATTAATACTAAATAATTAAGTAATGAAGAAATTCATCATAATCATCAGCCCACTGCTGGATGAAAGCTTCCTTCAGCAAACGCCACGGACGGGAAATGACACCCAATCGGTTACTGTAAAGTATAAATCGATGATTCCCCTATTTTCTCTGTTCCAAAATATTTTAATAAATCTGTTGGAACTCAGGAGTGTCTTGACGACCAGATACCG
Organism: Eumaeus atala; assembly: GCA_017140195.1. NCBI lineage: Eukaryota > Metazoa > Arthropoda > Insecta > Lepidoptera > Lycaenidae > Eumaeus > Eumaeus atala. The sequence continues at coordinate 26,435 of JAFELO010000941.1, read as the reverse complement.
AGCAAAATATATATGCGCATAGGTTATGTCTTATTCACTAGCTTCATGTTCTCGTTGTTTATGGCTTATCGCTCGGTAGCAGCCTAGATATTTTTATAAGTAGACGCCGCCAAACGAGTTGTCGGAGCCCATAGACATCTGAATAATTACTATTCAAGCGCGTTACCCTCCTTACATCTTCTCCCTCCAATTGGCCACTCACAAACGCATGGAATGCTTATTCTGTCGTGTTCCGAGCGCCCACTATCTACTAGTCGTTTAGACGTTATTTTTCGTTCTATCATCGGGGCGAGAGATACCCGGCACTACCTCTTGCAGTCTGTAGTCTGATTGTCACACTCGAGCCACGAAGGCACTGCGCTTGTCCCTGTCGTGGCGAAGTGCCGTAACATTGGAACTAGAAAGTAAGAAATTGCACATGTCTTTGCGCAGTTGGTCGATTACGAACTACATAGCTATTATATACAAATTTGAAACAACAAATAGAGACAAACAAAATTATTGTACTCTTTTCTCACTCTCTCTTTTCAAAAGTTTAAGAGTTGAAACCGCATCTGATCCACCGTCCAGGTAGGAGGACGTTCTCAGTGCCGTAGATTAAATTTCCGGGTTAGTTATGCAATGTGCTCATTCACAGGAGCCAGCAAACCACAATGTCTTTGTAGTCGGTATAAGGGGGCAAACGTGCAGTCTGAAACCTGCGATGATTACCTACATAGACATCCCATAATTATTGTTTGTTCAGTAATGTAAAGAGTAAAAATTCTCATCCCAGAGCAAGCAATGATTACTAATTAGATTGGGTGAAATTACGTAAGTAATTTTTCCTATGACATAATTTGAAATAACCATAGGATCACAACCAAACCTACAATCGTCTGTGCCGTCTGTAGTGGTTACACTAGTGTGTAAACTGTGACCTTCACGGACAACACATCGATCTTCGAACTCCTAATTTATTAAGCAATCCTAAAATGTCAAGCAATTAAGTTGCGGAGGGGGGGGGGGGTCCATTAATTACGTTACTTAATAACTAAGCTGTCGTGACAGCATATTTGTAACGTTAAGGCTGTATCATCACGACAGTTGTCATGCAACATGTCAATGTCACTACCTCTTACAACCAGCGATTGACGCATAAATGCTGATGCTTGTGTCCCGGCAATAGGACAGAAATACACAACGACAAGATCATAACTCAATATCGGCGAGCGCGTAACAAATATCGAAGCGGTGCATCATCGCGGAGAATACTGAACAGTGCCGGCTGCCAACTGGTGACCCGTCAGACGGCATCTGCCGGTGACTCAGCGACTCATTACAACGACTAACGAAGCCCGAGAGCGAGACGAGACCAATTTAAAACTATACCGCCGTACTGCAGCTGCTAACTGAAAAAATCCACAGCGGAAGTATACACAAACCATGCAGCGCTATAAACATATAACGGAAGAACGCTACGAAAATATCATCGCCGAGGAAATACCTTTGGCTAACATGATACCGCCACAAAGTCACAGATATGTTCTCGCGTTATGTGCGGTTTCTGAGTAGCCGGGGGCATTGGGGCAATGGGATGGAGGTAGGCTATGCATTTCCGGTGCGGATGTTAATAGGCGCAAAGTAGTCAAACGGGTCTGATCGCTCGTCCCCAAATATATAAATAAGTCTTTATAGTGCTAAGGTAGGCCTTATAAATAAGGCCGACATCACCGTGGAAATAACTTCAGCTAAGACGATTCCGAGAAACAACAGCTATCTATGCTCTCGCTTTCGTGCGGTTCGTGAGTAGCCGGGTCATTGAAGGGGAGAAGACAACATTCATTGAAGGGGAGGAGAGAAGACAACATATTATCTGCACAACAATTATGCGGAGGTAATGTCAGCCGAATTCATCACGACGCTAGTGTTTCGCTGAAAAAAAGACTGGCAGACCATCTCCATGCAGTAGCCGGTGTGGGTGCGCGTAGAAATAAATCGGTTCTCTTGGCGTCTAAGGAGCATTACCTAGTATTATACCTAGTGCCTAATGCTGATGACAATGTTACGCTTCTATCTTCAGTTTGTTGTATAATCTAACATATCGTATTTTATCGTCGAATGCTGACCACGTAAATCGCAACTCAACTATTAATCTATCGTGTCGTATGATACAGAGTGTCCCACAAACGCTTGACTTATCGCGGTATCCTGAGGCGAGGGCGTGAGTTCAACGACCCCGCCCGCCGCTGATTACACACAAACAAAACAATGCATGTATACTCTTACACCTTCTTAGTGTGCACTTATACTATGTTCACCTTAAGAATACAGTAAGGTAAGCATTGTCATTAATTAGTATTGATTAGGCAGGCGCACATCATATTTAGGGCCTTTATGAAATGAATGGTTTGTAGCTGTAGCAGTCCAAAAATGGTGAACCACTAGTCTATTTTCATTTGTTTAATTAACCAATCCCATCTCCCAAACTGAATTATTTAAACATATGTGTAATAATCATAACAAAATCAAGAAAAATATTTTGGTTTCAAAAAAAAAAATATTTACATTTAATTTTGGCATAACAGCACCAATAAGACCAGTCAAAATTTAGTTTTAAAAAACATTGAAACATTTATCCACTTACATAGTGCATTTTTATTTGTCTGCAAGTATTTCCCATAACTAAAATTCCATTTTTCTAACAAACCATATAAAATATTTTATGGCCGCTTCATAGAATCTATCAGTTGATACATTTTGCTACTGTAGGTAACACTTTTGACACATATCAAGTGTTACTTATGCCGAAATTTTAGCTCCAGTAGTCAAAGGCATCAATAGATATAAATTGAAATAGGTCATAACTTTTAAATTAATATTAATTTCATCTACACTGTATGAACTAATGTCAACTCCTGAAAATGTACCTTGCAATCTTTGTGTCGATAACACCAAGTGCACCCAAACAACAGCCCGAAAGCTGCAAATACCAGCGCCAGCGCTGGTAGTGCAGCATATAATCCTCCTCCTGCAGTCCATTGCTCCAACACTGACAATTCACTCGCCTCTGAAAAATTGATTCTAAATTAGATGGGAGATTAAACTAAACAAGGCTATTGAGGTCATGTTATCACTGTTTCTGTTTATAAATGAAAAACAGAATAATTAGTTTATCCTAATAATATTTAAAAAATTGTTCATTAATTGCTCATAATAAGCACAATTAAATGAAAAATTAAAAACAAATTGCTCCTAGCCACCAAATAATGAGATATTACACTTTTGATCAATTACATACAAATTGACACACACAGAATATTGAATGGTGGCATGGAATCATACTGGGTCTTCTGTCGAGATGTCATAATCATCAGCAGCAAAACAGATATTAAACAATTACAAGTAGGACTTACTTTCATTGTTATTGAGACTACTTATGAATTTTGCATTAGATGTTAGTGAGTATCCAAATGATTTATATTTTTTACCACATAGGTGACAAGAAAACAATTCTACTGCCTATCCTAGTAATATAATAAAAACAAAAGTTTGTATATAATTTTGATGATGTAAAGTGTTTATTTGGACTACTGTCATCTGGACTAACAAAGTTAAAAAATGAATTATTACAGATTTCACATAACAATAACAGATTATTATAATGTCTCTGGTCAAGCCAAAATTACCCCCAAATATTCTTGTCTAGCCTCTGTTAAGTAGGGGGTTTGAAAAGGATGGAATATTATATGATAAGGTGGCGAAATAGGGGTTCAAATTAGTTTGAATAATGGGATACCATAGGGCCACTGTTACTAAACATACAGATCACTTAACTTTATCAAATATTGAGCAAATTTTGCATAATAAATGTTTTATTTTAAAACAACAATAGCATATAGTTTGTATTTTAACTAATACATAATACTAAGGTTGTTACTACAGGCTAATTATACTATAAATGCATTACTGTTATGAATCTACATGAGTCATGTAACAATACACATAAATATTCTTATCTTGTTTTGTATTGAGTATGTTGATGATAATATGCATGTGTTTGTAAATTAGTAAAAAGGTACTACACCATGCTGTGTCGCAGCCCAATTAGGCTGACATGACATGGGCCTTTCACTCCCATGATACTACTACTATGAGGTGACAGCAATACTGTAGTTTTATATGAGTAGGGCATTGATAATCACCAGTAGAGTCAGAAATGGACTTGTAAAATGACTTGTTTGTCCCCTGATCATATTGAAAATTATAATAATATTATGATGTTGTTAGGGTGACAATTGTATTGCTAGGACATACTAATATTATAGCTTTTATTAAATCAAGATATTACTTATTCAATTCACTAATAATTTTTGTGGAACAAGCTACGAAAAGCAAGTCCATATAACAAGAATTGTACTAGAGTAACTACTAAATGTGTTTCCAAAATAAAACAAGAAATAAGATCTTCATCAATATTAGTGCAAGTTTACTTCATTAATTATAGTGAGCCAAGAGAAAATCCTATAATGTGTAATCTAGATACACTTTTCTTGCTGGGCACTCTTTTGTTTTAGTAAATTGTTACCACATTAGAAATATAATTTCTGTAACATGTATCTTGAATGTTTCAATAAAAAACACACTTCATAATTAAAAAGGCTTAAAACGGTTTTTAAGTTATAGAGGTTTGTGCCTATTCGCGTAATTATTGTAGGGATCGAAACTATTTTCGAATAACAATCGAAATGATAATACCATGTGAATTTCAGTCACTTTTGGACACTAAACAAATTTAAGAATAACCGTTATTAATTTTTTATTTCATTAATATCGGGTATTAGTATATATTTTTTTCCATATATTGACATACCTTGCGAATAGATTCTCGACGATGGGTTAACAGGCAATCCATGCACGTAATGCAAACCTGACGAGGTCAAAATTAAAATCACCCATAACACAGCCATAATTTTTAACACTATTTGCACAGCCGAATAATTTTTCGTTTCATTATTTTCACTTTTAATACATCACCACAACAAGAAATACACGGTCCATGACAGGTTTGCACTAACATCTACTTTATCAGATATATTACACTTCCAATTGATTTTAGAAATTTACAAATAGCACAAACATGATTTCCAATGTCATTGATAGAATTTAAGCACTAATTATTAAATTCATATATTATTTTCGTAAAGATTTACATTTAAATTGCGCAACCTACAGCTGTACTGAACGCCATTTTTTTATTTGAGTGTTGCACCGTTAAAATTTTATTTTGAACTAGTGTCAGCTTACTTAATTAAGCATGTAAGCTTAAAATTTACTATTATTTCATTCAAGTCATTCCTATATTTAATCACGGACTCATATTTCTACAATTTATTAATAATCATAATGTTAAATTTTTCTATCATGATAGGCATGGGATGAGGCAATTAATGAAAAGAAATAAGCCGGTGATGGGTTAATCTGTCAATGTCACATTTGATGTCAACATTGGAGACTGAAAACAGTTTTTGATAATTTTCTGTAAATTTTATTCTTTAAAATATGTAATTAAAAATCATTATTTTGTGAATAAACTCTAAAACCAGATGTGATAATCTGAAAAAAAAGGTATATTTATTTTCACTCAATGATAAAATATATAACCTCTAAACACATGTACAGCAAAATTGTATGGATAAACAGTGTAGTTAGAATAGGATTCATCCGAAAATATTGCAGTAGACGCACTAAGAAGCTGTTGGAATTTTTAGCAGACATGCCGAAGTCTAATACAGGAAGAATCGCTGAAGCTCAAAGACAGAGGCAACAAATAGCAAAAAAGTCTGAGAAGTATGGACCTAGTACAGTATATTTACAGGTATTAGGATCGGGAGCACGAGGAGTTCCGAATACATTGTATCTTTTTACTGACCAAAAGCGGTAAGTATTGCACAACATTTGACAAATAAATATTTCATAATTACTTAGCAGTGAATAGAATCTATACATATCTACTACACAACACATGTCTTATATAGCTAATACAAATACAGTTGTATAAAAAAACGGGTGTGCTTTAGACCACACAATTGAAATAAAACTTGATACAAACTTAACTTGATTTCTTGCACTGGCTAGGAGAAGAATAGAGAAAGAAAATGTGTGCTTGCACCTCCTACAGTAATAAATGAAATGTACCTCTCTTTCTAGTTTCTCAAACTTGTCTCCCTCTAAACTTATGTGTTACTGTCACTCTTTCTATGTTATTCCCTAGTTTATCATTATATCCCTGTAAACTTCTGGGTATCTGTCACTCTTTCTATATGCACTAACTTATCATTATCTCCCTGTTAACAACAGTGTAACTGACACTCTTTCTAGATTCACTAACTTATCATTATCTCCCTCCAAACTACCATGTAACTAACTGGCTCTCTTTCTATATTCACTAACTTATCATTATGTCCCTCAACTTCTGTTTGACATTGTATGCATCACACTCTAAACATGCATTCACCAGCTCAGTTCTCCAACTCAAGCGTGCATAAAGAAAATGTTACTTAACACCCTCAGCATTAGACCATAAGTGAAGATTTAAAAAAACACTTTTTTTTTGTTCGAATGTGTTTAAAACTACACAACATATTATACATTGTTTTTGGACCCCCATTCTTCCCCTTTTTCCTTGGATTTTTATCCGTGTGACATTTAGATGCTCATGGTTTGGGAAATAGTTCATTTGAAATTCACACCTCCTAGGCCATGTGTATCTAAAAAGGTACACAGGTAAAAACTTTTTTTTTTCTTTTAGGACTAAAGAATGCGTTTTGGAAGAAATTATAAGAAAAGACATGAATTCTGATTTATGTTTTTTCTTATATTGTTTTATCTCCTGTTAGAGTATAAGTGTTGAAATATTCAAATAAGTGATTTGTTTGGAGTATTCAAGTGAAATTCCTTTGAGGAGAGAATTTTATGCCAAATGAAGACTTTAGTGAAACAAGTACTTCTTATGACAATGACTGTCAGATTTGGAAGCCTCCTAGGATTTCAAGGTGTTTGTGAACATTTTCGGATAATGATATACATTTATTGCCTGAAATAGAATGGTGTAGGTCCTCAAGGACAGCTCCTGTCAATGTAGAACTCCAAGCCACCAAACAAGCCAAGTACTTCTGGTAATACCGATGCTCAAATTTCTGAACAAGAGTAGATGGAAGGAAAACTGTCCTACATAAAATGGGAAATGCCAAGTCATGATGATCCTCTTGCAATAGATTATACTGTACCAAGTTCTGGTATGAAGGATATTTATGTCGGATTATTAGCTAATGCGAATCCAATACACTACTATGACTTGTTTCTATACCCTAACATTCTAGAGTATATGACAGACAAACCAGCTTATACGCAACACACTGTCTCCTATCTTCAGATTCTTCTGCTTGATCAAGAAACCACCGAAGGACTCCAGTGACCAGAGACAATATGTTGAAATTTTTGGCTCTAGTTGAATGGATGGATTTGCTGAAATTACCAAGTATCAAAGATTACTGGAGAAACCACAAACTCTATGGTATACCCCTAGCTCGTACTGTTACGCCTCGTAATATATTTGAGCTGATTCTAAAATTTGTTAATTTTGCCAACAACCAAACTGCTGATACTGATGACAGACTGTATGAAATAAAAGACGTACTCAATATGTTAATAAGAAACTATAAATATGTACCAGGAGAAAAAGTTTCTGATGGTGAGTCATTGGTCGCTTGGCACGGCAGACTTATTTTTCACCAATACATTCCAAATAAAAGAGCCAAATTTGGAATAAAAGTGTTCAAACTGTGTACTGAGAAAGGATATTAATGGAACTTGATTCTGTATTGTGGTAAACTGAAGGAACCTAACAGAAGTCTCAGAAAAATTAGCACATCTTTTCTTCGCAGAGGGTCTTTTCAACAAGGGCAGGACTATGTACACAGACAGTTGTTACACGAGTGTTCCACTTACACTGCAAATGCGTAAAAGAAAGACATTTGGTATTGCCATTGATAAATAACGGAAAGTACTTGCCAAACGAAGTTACCAACACAAAACTGAAAAACAAGAAATAGCAGCTCAGCAATCAAGTGAAGGCATCGTAGCTTTGAAATGGCGTGACAAGCGGGATCTGTTTATACGTTCCACAAAGCAATCTGGTCTAAAAACGTTCGCCAAAAGGAACAGAAGACGAAAGCATGAGGAAACCTGCATGTATTGAAGATTATTCTAGATAAATCATCAATAGATGTGAGCGACCAGGTGGCGACTTATGGGTCAGCCTTGCGTAGATGCTCCAAATGGTATGGGAAACTTATGTTTGAGATTATATGGGGCACGAGCTTGGTGAACGCCCATTTCTTGTATAACCATAAAAAGAAATTAACAATCACAGAGCTTCATTATCACTGGTATGCTTGAAAGATCCAACCGCACATCCGTGACTGACCCCTTGCTCAGTCAGTGCTATCGATTACCGAATATAAAAGATGGGGTGAAAAAAAAACTCGTTGTTCTGAATGTTATAAGAAATACGGTCGACAAGGAAAAACCATCGTCGGAAAGCTACTAAAAGCTTCCCAAGTTGTAGCAAAATGTTCTGTTTGTGAAGTGACCCGTAAAAGTTGTTTCAATGATTGTCACAAATTTTTTGTTTCATGTTCAGTTGCTTATATACTTTTTTACTATTTAGTCTTTTTCACTGCCATAATATAGTTAATAAAAATACAAAAAAATATAAATGGTTATTAATTACTTACATCCTAATCAAAATAATTAACCTAAAATTAAAAGGTACATAAAAAATTTGTGAAATCACCGATTCCTTGACCATATACAACGGAAAAACACTGTGTGACAAAAAGATATATATGGCGCCTAAAGTGTTAAAAATTCCCTAATTATGATGAAATACTTTCATGTATAATTTCATGACAAACTAGTGTTTTGGTGTTACTGGACTTTCTTCTCACATTTCCTACTTAGTACTACCTATTTCGTGTTTAAAACATATGCATTTAAAAAAATTACGTTTCTGTTCTTGTTTCAGATACTTGTTTAACTGTGGAGAGTGTACTCAGAGACTAGCGCATGAGCATAAAGTGAAACTATCAAAATTGGAACACATTTTCATAACTAGTAAAACATGGAGAAATATTGGTGGATTGCCAGGCCTCTCACTCACGTTACAAGATGTTGGAGTTCCTGATATTACTCTACATGGCCCTGAGGGATTGGTAAGAAATGAAGACAAAAATATCATACAAGGACAGCACCGTAGTTGGGACCTCTAGATGTGCAGATATCTATGAACATTGATAATCACTAAAAGGCTGTGACTTCTTGTTTTAATGAGGAAGGAATACTCTCCAAATTTTTGCCCCCTTATATTATTTAAGGAGGTAAATGAGCAATTAGAGAGTCTTTTTGTGATTACCATGCACCTATGTACATGTCTATACATGCTCATAATTTTTATGTAGACATAAAACATACTACAGCATAGCAGTTCACTTTATGGCGCTACCTCCCTCATCAAGTAAACTCTAAACATCCTAACTTTACTTTTATTATTTTGTTTTGTTATTACTGATTTTCTCAAAATCTACTGTATGGATTTTCACTATCCTTCAGGGAACTGGCGCGAAGATATATTGTTGTTGTTGTTGTGACTAATTTAAGGAGCGATTCTCAAAGGTTTTAATGTATAATTTGGCTGTTATTCATATGCGAAGTTGGGGCGGATCACTAGTAAACTACAAGAATCTTAAGAATAATTTTCAATATTATACAGCATTTTCTCTTCATCAATTAATGTATTTAAAAAGTGTAACTATTTATGTTTTATTCAGGATGAGCTGTATAATGCTACAAGTAGATTTGTGATAATGAAAGATATGAATGTGAACATGGCAAAGTGTACTCCGGCTGAAGACTTTTCTGACAGCACCATGTCTGTGAAATATGTTTTATTGTAAGTAATTTCTATAGTTTATTATGAAGTATCATAAAGCCATGTTTTCTGCTTGCTGTGCTCTCCTTAAAAATTATTTTTGGCTCTTCAGTTATAATTTTTAATATTTATATTTCCTTTATTTTACTGACACATACTTTTGTTTCATATTTCTAGAGGACCACATGATATCCTTCAAAAAGATCCTGCACCAGCAGCTAAAAAGACGAAACGAGAATCCCCGCAGCCAGATACAGAATTTGAAGAGTTCATACATGACAACACTGATTACTACAGACGAGATCATAAAAGTTCTGTAGGAAAGAAAGGAAATACCAAACAAAATACTTTGTCAGCTGATAAAGGTAAGATGTATGGAAAGATGATACCGAGATGGTTAAGATAAAGACGTAAGAGAGAGAAAAAGAGCACTTTTTGGCTCTGCTGTCTGCTGTGAGTCGACAACTGCAGAATTGATTGACAACAGAACCGGAGTAGTTGTGCAAGTGTCGGGAGAGGAGTTGACAATCTACGCGGCATATAGGTCCATTGCGTACATGGTGACAGGGGCCGGGTGTTGGTTGCTGGTGACCTGATCGACCACTATCAACCGCACCGGCCCCAGACTGTAGGCGGACTCGGAGCGACTATTATACACGGTGGAGGGCCCCCTTCACCGTGTCCCTGCCCAACCCATGTTCCATCGGATTCCCGGCGGAACCCGGACGTTTTGGACATCGTCATCCACAATAACCTCCACGTCAAACTGGTCATGGAGGTGTTGTATGACCTGGACGCGCAGCACCTACCGGTCCTAATCACGCTACACTCGACGGTGGTAGAAAGGGAGCGGGAACGGACCAGGTAGAGAGTGGACTAGCAGGTCTTTAGAGCCGTTCCGCGTGGGAAGTGGAAGATGCGGCCTATAGTCTCATGGATAAACGCCGCCGGGCACAGGCTGCGGCGACCACAACCACCACACCGGTCAAAACGCGCCGTCGAAGTGACCTCCCCCACGACCTCCTGTCTGATCTGATGAAGAAAAGGCAGTTGACGAGGCTCTGGGCCTGGACCCGCTGCCTGCTGATCAAGGCCGATCTAAATCGACTTGCTGAGGACTTTTCTGCAAGAGCGTAGGACTGTCGGGGGGCCAGTTGGGAGCAAACCATCGCTCAAGCTGGCGCAAACGACACATCCCTCCATGCCCTGAACAGACAACTCATCAGGTCGAAGACTACGATCAGCCCACTCACCGACACAAATGGCCAAGGCCATTACAATGTCTAGTCACGAGCAGACATGCACGCCAGTCAGCATCAGTCGCCGCCGAGCACCACAAGTACGTAGAAGGCCATGTCCGAGATCTCCTTTCGCCTCGCCTCCGCCACTGAGCGGGGAGGACTATATCTCCCCCGATGGGCTGCAGAAGGTCGCCCTTCGCCTCTCGAGGCGCAAAGCACCAGGCCCATACAAAATCCCTCCCACAGCACTGGTGATGATGCCGTGGCGCACAGCCGTGGCTCTCACCAGGATAGCTACTAACGGCGTACTCCGCACGTCCCACTTCCCGGATATCTGGAAGGAAGGGAGAATCGTCGTTCTCCCAAAGCCGGGCAAGTCTCGGAACCTACCCGGAAGCTACCGGGAGATCACGCTACCGTCGCAGGTGACCAAGTTGTTCGAGCAGCGCAGGTGCTCCACCGCTTGGCCATGGAGATGAATAAGGGGAGACACTCGGTCGGAGTCTTTCTCGATATGGAGAAGGCCTTCGACCGGGTGTGGCACCCGGGACTCCAGGTCAAGTTGATGGACGCTGTCATCCCGCTGGCTCTACTCTGTGATTTGGCGACAGGCGACATTCCTCCCTGCGGGCCATACGTGCTGGAGTGTCGCAGGGCAGTTGCTTGTGCCTTTGTCTCTACCCGGCCTATAACAACGACGTTCCGACGCTCAACAACCCTTTGAGAGAGGGCGAAACGGATGTATGCCCGCGCTGTTCGCTGACGACAGTGCTTACCTTTCCTTGTCCCAAAAGCCGGAGCTAGCAACCGGGCTAATGCAACGGCTACTGGATCGATTGCCGGAGTGATTCGATAAATGGATGTCTGTCGACGTGGAGGAAACAGCATCCCTATTTTTCAGCACATGGCGCAACATGCCGGGACGGTTGAAGTTGGGAGGCCAGGAGTTATCTTGGAGGTCCAAGTCGTGTACCTCGGGTGCAACATTGATTGACCCGGGTCATGAGGTTCGCTTCGAAACCTGCAATCCTCGCAGGCTCCCTAGGCCAGCGAGAAAGACCCACGCATACGCTGAATTGATGCATTTCCTTCTTTTGAACTGGTTGTAGATTTAAACATTGCTGACGTTTAAAAAGTCATTTATATAATCTTTTTTTTATATAAACATTGTCATTTAATTTCTAATTTAAAATTGATTAACAAAAAAAGATCATTAAAAAAAGGCAACTTTTTTTATTGATCTTTTTTTGTTTACTTGTTTTCAAAGTGCGATTTTGAGTTTGCTTCGGACGGTGGGAACAGGCAAAGAGGGCAACACGTCTTTTGCTACATAGATTATATTATTAAATATTAATCAACGAATCTCGTATGTGTCGGTAGTCGCCAAAAGGCTCACAATTCTCATTGGCTTGCTGTCGCTGTGCTTTAACAAATGTATATATCTTTTATATTTAGATATCTAATTATTTCACAATTCTGTTACAGATCCAAACAAGGAAAAAGATGAGAAAGTATTGGGTGACCTTAGCAAGACCTCACAAAGTTCTGTCGCATACATTTGTACGCTGAAGGTGAGTATTGTAGATACAAATCATATTCAAATTTGTACCTTCCCTGCCTGTATGATTATATTTGAAACTGTTCACAAACTAAGATAAGAGCCAACGCTCCTACATTGATTATGAAAATATAATATAATAATTATATCGAAAGTGAACAATGTTGTTCCAGAAACGTCTGGGCACGTTGGTCCTGGAGAAGTGCGTGGAGCGCGGGGTGAAGCCAGGCCCGCTGCTAGGCCAGCTCAAGAGCGGGCTAGACGTGGTGCTGCCCGATGGCTCCGTGGTGCGCTCCGTCGACGTCAAGACGCCTGATGATCCCGGACCGGTCTTCATCGGTATATAGCTCAGTATTGATACTAGGGGGCATTCATTTATTGATCACCATTGAGAGGCGACCTCACACCAGAAAACGCACTGTTGGATGGCCTCCCACCTGGTAGAGCAATGACCTGGTCTGGCCTGGCGAGCTGCTGCATGCAAGCAGCTTGTGCCCTGTGCCTGCATATGGCCATTTCCAGCTGGGGACGTATTTAGCCTGCTGCTGCTGATAATGATAATCATTCTTTAATGATGTTACATTAGTTTTGGCGATTTTTGACTCTTCGTAACACTTTTCAATGTTACGTATGAATGATGCGCCTCTTTTATGTTAAAGGTATACACAACTTAGTCTCTTCCCTCTGTCGTAACTAGTACATCGACCCTACACACTAGGAAAAAAAGCAAACATGCAAATGTGCATACAAAGTGTCGCATTAAGAATACTAGTAGGATAGGCAGCCGTATTACAGTAGTGTAGGACGGCAAGTTCAGGGGCGTGTTATACTGCTGCAGTACTGGAGGTGCCGGACATCAGCTACCTGCGCGAAGACGAGTTCGCGGCGCACTTCCACGACGGCTGGAACCCGCCGGAGCAGATTCCCGCGCTGGTGGTCCACTTTACGCCGCCACCCGTCTTCCACCACCACAGGTAGACTTCCAAAGTCAGCATTGCAGCTGAGATGAGACTAAATTATAAATGCCTAAATAAAAAAAAAACTTCTACTTTTGTTGCATATCTGTCAGGATATTTACACAGGCTGTATCCTGATGACAGTTGATGCCTGTGTTAGATACATAAAATATTCAGTACGGCACCGAAGGCCATGAGCGAGGACACCTCGGGTGTGTACCTCAGATGTGTTATAGCTTGCCATCATACGCGTAATACTCCTCACCTAGTGTCTCTCACCTCCGAGGATGGTCACGCAGCCCTCCACATGTCATACTGACGCAACCCATCAACACATATAAGTATACAACACTGTATGAAGTATCTGTTTTTGTTCCGTAAAAATAAAATAAGTAACTAAATAAATATTCCAGGTACCAAGCCTTCATGGCTAAGTTCGGCAAGACAACAAAACACCTGGTGGTGAACTCTCAGAACTCGTGCTTGGGCTCGGAGGCGGTGCACCGCACGCAGCACAAGCTGCACCTGCTGGACGCGGTCGTGTTCCCGCTGCTGCGCGATGCCAGCGTGCCCGCCGTGTGGACGCCCACCGTCAACTACACCTGCCCCAACAAACAGAAGGAACTTGAGGCGCTTAAGACTAAGGTATGTTTTATTTCATTTACTTGAATGTCACTTGTCATAAGATTTCAGCTTGTTGTACCGGCCGCGCTTAAACACTCAAACTGTCAGACGCGATAGTGCTGCGCGGAGGGCGGGACCTCGCGCCCAGCTTGTGCCTTTCGATACAATGATCATATTTTCCGAGAGTTTACTGCCTAGCTGCACTAGCGTAAAGCGTAGGCTGAGGAAACGGAAAACTTCAAAGAGCTCTAAGGAGTTAAAAACAAATTGATATATATGGAGTAAAAATAGTATATTCTATATAAACTTGTCGTAAAGTTGTTCCTTTTTGACGTTAATTGCGTGAGGTTTTGTTACTTCTATACAATATTATACAGCTTATTTTACATATATACAACAATATACAATATTATGCTTATTATGTAGCATATATATTGGCCTTTAGAGTTTAATTACGTTAATTAATTAATTTACCCGTAAATTTAATATTCTTAATACAAGTATTATTAAATTCAGGTTAAAGGGCGGAGGGTAGAGGGCGGGGCGACGACGGAACAGGCAACGCCCACATACTCGACCTGACAGCAATGTTGTGTTTCATCTTGGGTCTAGTACAATATTCATGATGGTTTGGTGATGGCGTATGGTATTTGTGGTGGTGGTATGACGATGGTATGAAAGAGCACGTGTATAGCTTGCGACCGCACAGTTCCAGAACATCGTTAGCGCGGAGAGCAGGGGGCGGGGTGACTCAACAACAGACCACGTGCAGGCGGTCGACTTGCTGCCGGCACGCGCGCTGTCCGTCTACCATCTGCGGCCAAAGAACGAGATAGATCGGTATGTTTTCATTAGGGAATCGAACTCGGTCTGGACCGTATAGAGTATTTCATAGCGTAGGAGGACAAAGGAGCTCCTACGCGCCATCTCGCGAATTGGCCACCGCCTCACAAACTACACGAAAGCATCGTTTTACTTTTTTGATAAACAAAAAAATGACACACAAATGGATGTTGAATGTACAAGTTCTACGTGTACATTCAACATCCATTTGTGTGTTATTTTTTTGTTCATTGGTATCACTAGAACAAGTATTTCACTGAACTGCAGAAGACTGCTCTCTGCATAACTGGATAGCCAATACTTAATAGAACCATGAGTTCACCATTGGTGCTATTTGACATTATCAGCGCCTGGACAACGGCGCCACGCTAGCGTAGTATTCCCACGTTGACGTAGCAGATGATATAATTACCATCGCTCGCCTCAGCTGGCCGTAGACTACATTACGTAACACCATAAAACCATACCATTAGCTACTGCTAAATATTTGATATTGACTTGCAGATCTTTGGAGCCCAAGCTGCACATACAAGAGTACGTCCAGGAGGCGATGGCGGCCGACGGCTTCGTCAGCAGCCTGGAGCAGTTCCGTAAGGTGGCGGAGAGCGTCCGCTTCAGCGGAGGCCAGGCGGAGTACCCCAAGGTGCTGTTCCTGGGCACGGGCTCCTGCATACCCAGCAAGACAAGGAACACCAGCGGGATATTGCTGCAAATCGGGTCAGTGTGTAGTAAATTCATATAAATCTTTTTGCCGTCACTTCCCTGGGTGGAAGCAGCTAGTGTTATCACGATACCATTGAACTGCTTTTTGGTGTGATAAGCATGTTCAAGCTCAAATTGCGAGGTCTAGGGTTCGAATCCCGAGTCGGACCAATAACACTATTGGCAATTCTCAATTTCAAATAACGTGTTGGTGGACCGGTAGTGGCTGAGGATGTGTGTTCATCGTGCCCTTGTATTGCTTGGGTTCAGTGCAAATTAATGACAGTGCCGTCAGTATAACAAGCATAGCTTCTGAAGTGTATAGAATACATTTATCGCGACCGAGATGAAGTGGTTCCGAAATATGTGTGGCATCCGCTAGCCGTCCGAGTACGTGATAATAAAGAGTACCTACTTAAATTAGATAAGAAACAAAGTATCGGTATAGAAATGAGAAAGAGCATTCCTCGTTGGTTCCGACACCTTGTGTCCGAAGGTGGCCTTGGCTCTGCGATCCAGCAATAGCAAGCCTCTTATAAAATATTCAAAATTTTCAATTTTAGTGAGAGCCGCTCCATGCTGCTAGACTGCGGAGAGGGCACGTACGGTCAGCTGGTGCGCTTCTTCGGCCAGCAGCGAGTCAACTCGCTGCTGAGGACGCTGCGGGCGGTGTACGTGTCGCACTTGCACGCCGACCATCATATAGGTTTGTGGTACAGCTCCGGCAGTGGGAGCCGCCCCGTGCAGTTAGTGTGTGGGGAGGACAGACAGATAGTAATGACGTCATTTTTGTAGTCCTACTAGCAGTGTAAACCATTACCCCAAATAAAAAAGAATTATTTCTTAATTATGTATAGTTAAGCTTACACCGCTTTTTAGAAGATAAGTACTTAGACAAATACGGTGTAAATAATACACATCGCAGTAGCGTCTAAGTATAAAAGACATATCCTTAGAATTAAAAAATATATTTTGTGTCGAGTGTCATCATGCGTTGGTACGTAAACTTTCAAGACTCAAATATCGCAATTTGCTTGAAAATTTTTGGAACATATTCGAGTATGTAGTTTATGTGGTTCCCAATTTTCACGACCAATTTACTATCCAAGTTTTATGAATTTCAGTATTTTTCAGAAATTTATAAAAATAAATCAGTTAGATACAGATTTTTCCTATATATTGGGTGAACAAATAATGGTATCACTAAATAACTCTAATATGACAAAATAAAAATGCTCAAGAAAATGGCTATTTACACGTAATAACCCTCATAGAAATAAAAATAAGCTACCTTCCATATTTGGTCGGTTAGAACATCAAAACGGAAATTAAATGTTGTATAAATTTCACCATTTTCCCGAGAGTTCTGTGCACTAGAATAGAAAATTATCCGTAGCATGTACTTATTTTCATGAAAAAAAAACCTTAAATGTGGTTATATCTTTGTATTCACGTTCACTACGGCTGTTACAGCCGACAACACAACAATGCACCATGCTTCTCGAGTCCAAAATCACATAAAACACGAAAAAGAACAAGGTTTTTATAATAGCACTGTAACGCGCCATATGAAGGATAACTTCCAGAATATTACTGCTTACTTTATTGTGGTAAGATAATTCCATAGGTTATTATAATATGTTTTTTGCACGATTTTGTAAGTGAATTATAATCGTCAGGTCTGATCGGTGTGCTGCAAGCCCGGCGCGAGGCGTTCGAGGAGGCGTCGGAGCCGGCGCGGCCGCTTTACCTGTTGGCGCCGGGACAGATCGTGTCGTGGCTGTCCGTCTACGACAAGCAGTTCGAGGGCATACGGCACGACTACACGCTCGTACCCAACCAGAACCTGGTAAACATTTTGAAATACCTATTCTACGGCACATAACATAATTTGTACGCCCTTTACCTTCTTAACTATGTGGTGTCTCACGGCTTCCACAAAACCCGTCCTAGCTTGGTGGTATATAGCCCAAAACCTCCCTCGTACGCTATATAACACCTAAAGAACTTGAAAGGTGTAAATCGGTCCAATAGTTCCTGAGAATGGCGTGTTCAAAGAAACAAACTTCACCGTTCTCCTTTGTAAATTGTGAGATATAAAGTAATAGACTACACAAATCCGGCTAAAAATATATTTGATTTTTTTTTATGTAAAAGATTTTATATCGCAGCCCGCGGTGTAAAACATGTTGGTCTCTGGTCATAACGCACTCTCGGCTACACATGCTCGCCTCAGCCGGCCGTATAGTCTCTACATATAGCACGCGCAATTAGATTGAATATAAAAGTTTCATTTGAATCGTCTTCTCATAAAACCAACCCATTTTCATTTTTAACCAATTTTTAACAGAAGCCCGATAAGGATTTTAATTCCGATGTGCCAAAGACAATATTGGTTTTAATGTTCACAGTTGGAGGCTAAGGCGAAGAATGATCCGCTGAGTCCTGCTGTGCTCGCAGAGCTCGGTATAGAGCGCGCGGTCACCTGCCTGGTGGCGCACTGTCCTAACGCCTTCGGGCTGGCGCTGAAACTTCACGGGCACAAGATCACCTACTCCGGCGACACCATACCCTGCGACGAGCTTGTCAAAATAGGTACAACATCTGTGTTTTGATGATGTCATATCGGTGCTACCAAACGCGGTCGTAGTACGAAAATATGTGTATTTAGCGTCGATGCCGTCATTATTTTATAGCATTATTATTATATTGATATATAATAATCCACCTACTGGATATTCTGCCCCAGGTCAGGACTCGACGCTGCTCATCCACGAAGCGACCATGGAGGACGAGCTAGCGCATGAGGCGCGTGTGAAGATGCACTCCACGACGTCACAGGCCATCGACGTGGGTCGCCGCATGCGCGCCAAGTTCACGCTGCTCACTCACTTCAGCCAGCGGTACGCGCGCCTGCCCCGCCTGCAACCGCACGTGCTCACCGAGAACTGTAACGTGGGCATCGCCTTCGACAACATGCAGGTACGAGTCACACGTGTGTAGCGTCGGTGACGTTACATCGGCGCGGGCCGACGCATGCACGCCGAGTTCACGCTGCTCACTCACTCCAGCCAGCGGTACGCGCGCCTGCCCCGCCTGCAACCGCACGTGCTCACCGACAACTGTAACGTGGGCATCGCCTTCGACAACACACGTGTGTAGCGTCGGTGACGTCACATCGGCGTGGGTCGCCGCATGTTGCCGACCGTGCTTGCGTGTTCTTTTTTACGGTTAATTTTTAAGCTCTTATGTATCTCCATCATTCGCCTGGGGTCGGGTTGATACCTTAGAAATCGAATATATAAAGACAGTCACATTTTGGGGACTTCGATCTATAATATGTATATATAACACATCAATTTATTTACCACAGTGAATTTTGAGAAATAAACCTAACATTATTATTTCCGTTTATTATAATCTCTGACATAGTTTTATTGTGATTTCTATAACAATTTACAGGTGTCGATGAGTGAACTGGAGCTCTTGCCGCACATGTACGCGCCTCTACAGCTCATGTTCGCCGAACACTGCATGGAATTAGAACAGAAGGCGGCGCATAGAGCGCTTAGGCAGGAGAGGAATGCGCACAACATACCTGCCGGTATGATAAGACACTTCTCTACCGCGCAGATTACCGAGACGAGCGGCGACAAGGGTGTAGAAATTGCGGGCGAGGGCCAGAAATTAGATGTGACAGCGGCCATAGATAAAAATGAAGAACTCAGTAGATAGGTATTATTTTCTCTATGGTTTGAATGTGGAGTGTAGAGAAAAGAGTACTCCCAAATCCGTATACGAAAAAAGTCCGATAGAAACATTAAACAGACTTCGTAACTGTATATAAGTAAAAAAAGAGTCAAATTAGCAAAACTAGCTATGCCACACGGTTTCACTGGCGTAAAATCTATCCCGATGCCACCATTCGTTTTTCATACTTACTCTTTATATAAAGTTATGATACTGAAGACCATAAGTGGTGGTGGGAAGACGAACTCAGTGCAGTAGCCGGAACGGAATGGATGCGAGTAGCAGGAGATCGGTCGTCTTGGCGTTCACTGAAAGAGGCGTATGTCCGGCAGTGGACCTATAAAGATGATGATACTGAATACCATTGATTGAGGGCAACGCATCGTAATAGTGATTATGTGGATGCTCATGGGTGTCGGTAGACGTATAGAGGCTCCGATTTCTCGTTTGCGCCCCTATTCTATAAGAGAACTATAATCTGTACATATGTCAAATTTCACCCCAATACATTGTTTTGGTTGGTCTGAAAGAGTAACAAATATATACATCTTTCGCACTTAAATATAAGTATTATGACTGTTAGAATTAATTTATGCTATAGTTCTCAATAAAGAATCCTTATTTCTGGGTAAATTCGAATGTTAATAACCGCTTTCCGCCGGACACATAAGTGAGTAGACACTTTACCCCGTTTATGATTTAAAATGGTTATATCCTTTCTTCACTCCACAGGCTTAGGTGAAATACCGTATGCACATAAAATGTTATTGTTGGGGTGACTCGAAGCTATTGCTTCAGTGTCATGTAAAGTCGACTGATAATGTATGTACATGTTGATGTTGTTATGTTAGTTAATTGCTACTAAGAGAAGGGAAATAAATTATTTAAGAATTTTAATAGTTTTTATAACTTCCTATGTTACTGTTAGCTGTTTGCATTTAGTTTATTTCTCTTTATTTGGAAGACGTGCAGTGTTTTCAAAGCTAACTTCCACACACATACACACCGATTACACGTCTTCGCTTATTGAAACTCTGGTAGCTTGTTTTATGAGGCCACTGGTTTACAGCTTGTTTATGATACTTAAAAACAAAAGAAATTAGGGATTAACAGCAAACCATTATTTCGCATAGATTTCCCCATCTTACATTACAATCTTATAATGAAGTTCAAAGAGAATTACCTTATTTTATCATTGATATAATTTATTTTTTTGTCGTTACCATGACATGGAATCATCGTGACCATGAATGAACCTATAATTTGTATGCGTTTGCAAATCAATGAATGTTTGCCATACTTCGGAAATATAACCAGAGGATGGAGATGCATCGTCTTCCTTTAACCGATTCACAAGTGGCATGAATCACAGTGAATGTAAGGTCAAGAGGCACATGCCTGCTCCAGCGCAGCTGTGGCACTTTCACTTAGATTATGTACCTCTTTGTTTATATCGTAAAATATTTTGCCTACTGATTGGCTCAAACGATTGTCGAAACAGTGTACCTATAGAATTATTAATTCATAATGCAACGGGTACTCTTCTGACTACGCTTAATGAAATTTATTTCTTTCAGTCGGAACTTAGTAGCCCTAACACCAGGACCTACTAAGGATAAGTCTTCAGATTATATTATTACGATTATAAGGCACAAATCAATCCCACATTTAGGATTACGCTTCGAGATGTAATTCTCCATAGTTTCATGTGCACCCAGTAAGTATAAAATTGTAACGGTGATATGCGTAAAGGATTGGTAGCGGCTGGCTCATATTAAACTTTATCTGCGTTACTTATAGTACATGGTATCGCTTGAGAAACTTGGAAAGATCGCGCAGCAGCCCGCGGCGCCGCAAGCACTTAGCGGCTCCCTCACAATACACTGGAACTGCTCGCGGCGCCGCTGCTAGCCGTTGCCATTCCAGTTTGAATCGGCCCGTAGTGTTAACAAAATACAAATACCAGTAGTGTTAGATTGACGAAAGATAACAGGGGCGCTGATACGACTTCGCCCACGAGTCGCGACTATATGTTCACACAACGCCATCGACGTGGGTAAGACAAATACCGATGTCCATACATTCCAGCGATAAGCGTCAGCGATAGAAGTCAACGTTCCCGCAGTTATTTACGCCTACAAGTAAGAGTAGAATCTCGACAACTTACTGAGATCAAAACGGCAGTTTTGTTGGTCCCAAAGCAAGGGGTGAAAGCCGCAGAAAACTTGACTTTGATTTAAAACTTAAATCGTTCATCGTTACTTCCATCGAATTTTATTTTCTTTTTAAGACATACAATGACAATTGTACAGTTCCAATTTGTGGTTACCAAACTGTAAAGAAGCCCAAAATAGAAGCGAAAAATTATTAGTAAGTAATTTTTTCCTCCTCCGTGGTGTAACGGTGCGGGTGTCGCCTGTTAAGAACGTTAGCCGCGTTGGTCCTGGGTTCGATCTCCAGGTCGTGCAACTATTATTAAATGTTTTTCTGATTATTCCTAGCATGCATTACATTGTCCGGGATTGTCCGAAGTGACCATAGGGGTACCTATGACCTCATGGGCCTCAGTACTTTGACTAATCGTGGGTGTGCTAGAATAGGTAGTAGACTTATGAGTTGTGGATGTACTAGCACAACTCTGCCTACCCCGTTGGTAGTCTCGAATATAACATAATATGAAGGCACGATTACTTTTTTTAAATAAATAACGCAAATCGATTAACAAATGGGAAGGTACTTAACTATTCCTGACACCCTATTCTCGCGTGAGTGTAATGATGTGGTAAAAAATATTTGGCCAACTTCATCAATTTATAATTCAATACAATTTTAAATTAGTTGTATAACTAACGGCTTAGCGTCTTTTAAAGTTTCTAGCACTGATTCAAGGTCCTTTGATAAACCGGAAGTTAGTGAAGGTAGAGTGATCATTCGAATACTATGTACGAACTGTATTTCGTTTGTTATTTCATTATTTACCTAATTACATGTTATTCGATTCAAGGGAAAGAGGGCGGCGCAGCGGGTTCACGTCAGATACCGCGCGTGAGCTGCCCGCGGACGTCCGGGTCGATGGAGAAGGTATCTCTTGGTCCCTCTGGCCATGTATATAATAGTTAAATTAGCTATATTACAAATACTCGTAAATAGTGATGCATCTCTCCCATCTGTGGGAGAAGAAGGTCGGTACGCCGTTCGAACCGAAACCTCTCGTCGCCCGCCAAGCACTCGTAGCAATCTGATGTACCAGTATTGGGCTTCCACATCATAAGTTCAGGTCCGATAAAAAAAGAAAAGTGGATATCAATTAGTGTAATAATGCCGTTCGCAGTCTTTGGGCCAAATCCAGATGTAGTTCCGTTTAAATGACGAATTATGGATATACAAATGATAAACATCATTGGTCATTTAATATTCAAATCTTCATGGACTATTTCAAAGTTCATTAATAGAGATCTCTGTTCCGCGTGGACCTTCTAAGTCAATTGACAACGATAGCAGCAATGTCTAACGCTGCTTTAGTGATGCGGGGAAACGCATTTACGAGCTATCACCGGGCACAGTGTTGGGTGGGGCTCGTGGCATATAGTGCCGAACACCTACTAAAACCATGGCTTAGGCGATTTAGAGAGGTGCCCTGGAACTATAAATCATCAGGGCACATTGAGTGATGGATTGCCCCGTATCATAAGACAACTCCGCCAGCTTCGGGACAGTATAATGGGATGAAGTTGCCACGTGCGCAAAAGCGCATCCTCCTCCTGTTTAGTACACTCTAAAGAGCAGAACCCTCAGTTCAGTTGGCTTCGCTCAAGGCGCCAAAAATACGTAACGCTATGTTAACAGTACTGATAAGCAAGAAGAAAATCTAATAAGCAACAAAAAAAATGGCCGATGCACTGAAAGCAGAGGCACCTGCCGGCGTCAACTACATCAATGTTATAAATGGTAAGTTGCATTTACGGTCATCAAATCCTAAAAGCAAAATTATAAATCGGTCTTATGCTATGTTACGCAAAGCTACTTAGCCGAGTTTATCTCGTGACCGACTTGTAACGCTCTCGAGGAACTTCTGCTCTCTTAAACCGTATAGACGGTATATGGACCTGCCGTATGACCTCTACTGCTGATCACTGCTTGTCTAGCAGTAGAAGACATGTGGCGGCTGCTGCTGATGATGATATAGTTACATAGTTGTGTCATGGTGTTATGGATAGATAGGTGTAAACGATGAACTGCTTATACTGGGAGAAGTCTTTATTTAATGAGTGGATCGGTGGCGTAGCGTAGACTCTTTTGGGATGGGCAACACTTCTAAAAACAACGTTACATTGGCGTAAAAAAGTTTCGCTGATGCGCTCATGCATTCGATACTCATAACGACCCGATGAAGCTGTATTGGGATTCACTTCGCTTTTACATTATAAGTTGGCGCCGAAAAAAAATGTGACGTTAGACTAGCTGTAACTCACTAGATTCATGTTAACATTTCTGTTTAAGAGCTGCCATTAAGAAAACGCAGACCAATGAAGAATCCACTGCAAGTATTCCAGCGCCTAACATAAACTACGTCAATATTATTGATAGTAAGTTTAAACCCAATGATAAAGGTACTAAAGAAGAAGGAGTCTACGTAGGCTGGCTACGAAATCCCCACCATCGTTCAAGCCTTGTCGTGGCGGTGGGGCTTAATAGCCTGGGGTGAACCTAGGCGAAGCCAATTAAACCGAGGGGGGGGGTCTTTGCACCCTTCCTATAAGAGGGGGCTTAAAGATCAGGAGGAGGAATCGCTCTCGGTACCCCTCTTATAAGAAGAGGGGACCTAAGAGCAACAGGAGGAAGCGCTTTTGCGCACGGGGCAAGGGGCGAGGATGGGAACCGCACCCCATTGCACTGTCCCAAAGTCGGTAGGGTTCTCCTGTAGTGCGGGGCAACCCCATCTGTGGAGATGGAGTTGGTCCCTTATTAGGCTGACTAGCCATCGAGGTGCCCCGAAGTTTGTTGTTCCGGGGCACCTCACCAAGGGCGACAGTGATGGCACTCGAGGTGGTTTTTGTGGGTATTCGGCATTATCATGTGCCGCGAGTCCCACACACCACTGGATCCCACCCAGGGCCGGTGAAGCCGCATAAAAAAAGGCTGGCAACGAGACAATCTTATTAAGGTTTACACAGCCAGTGGTGTAACAATAGCAAAGCGGGACATTTGTTCCGTCCCCGGTCAGCAGTTCAAGGCGGCTGGAAGTGGAAGTAAGGGCCTTCAACGCTCCTGCGATTCTAATACTATAATTAGCTGAGTTTGATCCCATCCTAAGACACTATACCTACACGATATAGTTTCAAATATTGCCATTGTAGATCAAGTGACAGTGCGACAACACATATTGAGCTATTATTACTAAAGTAATAATACTACATGAGCTGTTTACAACTCACCGTATTGGATGGTTTTTATTGTTTTCGATAGGACATAAGGATTTTTTTAACATTACTCATGTTGTATCCATGTGACATTTGATGACAATAACGCTTACCTGAATTAATTACCAATATAATTAGCCAGTAACACATGGTGCCAGGCTCCATTGCAACAGAAATGGGCCAGCACGAGCGGAGAGGTACCTCTCGCTCTCTTTTAATACTGCCATAAAGTGACAGTTATGCTGTTGCGTTTCATGCCATTTGTGACTATCATTGGCCCGTTGGGGGGAGAAGGAAAAAAGAATACTGCATGACTAGCGCAGTGTAGTGAGCGTCGGTACTTGTCAAGAGTCAGATTGCTCATTTGCTACACTTGTATTGTATTTTCAAATTATAGTATTACTGTTACCGATTGGGTACAGCCCGACGGAGTGGTAGCCGGTAGGTAGTAGGTACCAGTAGCCCACTCACTGAGGGAGGACCGCACGATGGTGATCAGGAGACGGGGAACCTGGGAGCCTGTAGATAAGGCCCTCGTGCCAGACGCGGTCGAACGCCTTTTCCTTGTCCAGGAAAAGGGCCGCGACTGATTCTTAGTTGTTGACGGCGTCAGTAATGAGGTGGGTGTTGCGGATTAATCACCACGATGATACTCCGTATGGTAACCTTCACGCTCCTGTCCGCCGGCAGTGAGTAGTAAATCCACGAGATTCCCTCGTCGCGTTACAGGTCGGTCAGGTATCTTTGGGTGACACGATACTCGTTTTCGTCCCTAGGCGTGAAGCGGACGCCCTGTCCGCATGGGCGACCGCTGCTGTTGTGGCCCAGCCTCTCCCGGAGCGCTTTGAATCGGCGCGTCCAGTGGGGAGGCGTTCGACTATTCAGGGAAGGTGCCTCGTTAATTTGTTCGGCGACGTTGCACTCGGTGGATGGTTTTGTTGGAAGTCGGTGTCAGGTGTCCTTTTTGTCATGTTCACCTGACCCATGCCGAACTAAACCAATTTGGCGCATCCGAGAGGCACGCTTTTATTATTAGTGTTATTTTGTTAATTTTATTTTACATTCTTATTATTTTTGTATGTCTCTTGTTCTTGATCAAATATGCGTCTTTTCTTTCTTTCCTTCTTTCATTCAGGCCGGGCGCGCTGATTGGGCGCCAGTCAGTAATTGGCTAGTCGCGGGGGGCATTACCGCTGTTGCGTTTGCTTACGAGGCCGGTGTTTTCTTCACTGGCGACAACTGCGACTCGCCCCGCTCAAAACCGCCGCTGCGATCGCCCGTCTTTTCAACGGGATACTGCGCACAGAACACTACCTCGCGCCGGAAGACGGACGACGTCATTATGATCCAAAAATAGGAGAAGCTTCTGTG
>JAFELO010000940.1:748940-763597 GCA_017140195.1 Eumaeus atala | reverse complement strand
GCCCCTGATTTCTAGATTTCGCCCTCGTCAAAAGCGTCTACAGGTGCTACACTCCGACCACAGGCCAGTAGTATTCGACTTTGGTCACCATGAAATTGTCGATTTCAATAAAAAGATTATCAACTAGACCGTCCTAAAAGTACATCTAAATGATTTTAATCGGAACATCTCGACAACATTCCCAGTACCATATATATCGACAACATTCCCAATGCCATAACAGTGACCATATCTGTATCACATACGAAGGGTCTACAAAAGAGATCACAAAGAGTCATCTCCATCTTCTAAAAGATATAAAAACTTAGTTCACATCAAAAATGCAACCGTCATACATCCAAAAGTAACAAACAGACCCTTCGACTTCTCGAAAGACTAGTAAAAAGATTTTTTTTGCAATGAAGGGTGGGTTTACATCTTAAGTATATAATAACCCCCTCCTATACAGCCTTTTAACGCGTCAATCGGGCTCTAGAGACCAAAAGCTGGCTAACTATGCCCTCATCCGCCCCACTTCGTCTTGCAATAGATGATGATCAAAGAGCCGAGATATTAGCCGACACGTTAGAATCTCAATGTAGACCGAGTATCTTCCAACTAACAAATATCTTCTCACATAGTCGAGGTACATTGGGGAAGTTCAGCACCGCCTTCCTCTACTAAAGGAAGGCGTAAAACTCCTTATTAAAATTCTCTTCCCTAGACGGTCCCCTGGACCAGACGGTATCATAAACAAAGTGCTTAAAGCCTTGCCACCCTTTCTAATAAACCTTATGGTGTGCAGATTCAACGCCCTCCTTGAGGGATGCACGTTCCCAGACATATGGAAAAATATGGAAAGAAGTCAGAGTCTAAGATCAGTCAGGGTATCTCACGCTAATCTTCAGCGGGGCGTCACTGCGCCCGGTGGGTTTTTCGTACGGTGTAGAATAGAAGTGAACTCTGAAAAGATTAGAGCTATATGCTTCGGTGGCCAGCTGTCGGTAGCACCAGGTACAGCAACGCTAGACGTATACGTCTCTGTAACTGTAACAGGAATATCCCGATTAAATTATGTAAAGTGTCACTCTTGATCGCGCTCTCACCTTCAAAGAGCGCATAACCAAAGTCAGTAATAAAGCACGGTACACCTTACATAAGCTTTATTACCTAATAAATACTAAAAGCAAGATGTCTCATAGAAACAAGCTTACGCTGTACAAAGTCAGTATCCGCGAGATATTCCTTTTACTTTAAAGATATCTCAACTGAGTTTTTCGATCGAGATCCTCGTTATCCTAACCCCCACCTCAACCGTCACACCACTACTTGTCATCACGACTTCTGTCAAACACTTTCAGCAAACACCGCTCTCAGAGACGACATGGCACACCCGGTGTAGGGACACGCAGACATCTACGGGGAACGATGCGATAGATACGCCAAAACCCAGACACTCGTCAAATCAGGCAACAGCACACACATTCGACTACGAACAGTCCTAACGACACATTCAGAGTGGGGACTAATTCCAATAGGATGCGCGATTTGCCTAGCTCAAATAATAACGTGGTATCGATTAGGTATTCCGAGACTCCCCATCATGGTTCAAGCCTTGTCGTGGAGGTGGGGCTTAGTAGCCTGGGGTATACCCAGGCGTAGCAAATTGAACCGAGGGTGATCTCTGCAGCCCTCTTATAAGAAGAGGGGACCAAGGAGCATCAGGAGGTGGAGCTTTGGCGCACGGGGCAGGGGGCGAGGATGGGAACCTCACCCCATTGCACTCTCCCAAAGTCGGTGGGTTTGTCCTGTTGAGCGTGGCAACACCATCTCTGGAGGTGGAGTTGGTCCCTTAGGGGGCTGACTAGCTGTCGAGTTGCCCTGATGATTTGTTGTTCCGGGGCACCTCACCAAGGGCGGCACAGATGGCACTCGCAGTTGTTTTTGTGGGTATTCGGCACTCTCATGTGCCGCGAGTCCCACACACCACTGGACCTCATCCAGGGCCAGTGAAGACGCGGAAATGCGTTTCCCCGCGTCATTCCGAGGTGAGTCAGCGTCCGGTTTTTCATTATTTTTATTCTACGACTTAAAATTTTAAATAAACGCAAGGTCATCGTAAATGGCTTAGTTTATGTGTGCTAATAATCACTTGCCGTTATGTCAAATGTATTCTCATTTGCTCTCTCATAAATTTTCACTTTGGAAAATGTTTGCTGTTTATGCGCTAAATATTTTATTACAGCTCACTTCTTGATAACAATATAGACACCTACATAAATTGTATGCAGACGTCTTGCCCTCCTTCCCCCAACCTGGGCCTTTGGAAACACACACACGGCACCACCGCTGTCGCTATGCCGTGGGAAATTATCATACCGGTGTGTGGCCGCCATTATTCTGAAAGCAAACATACGCAGTACACAGTATCAATTTAATTGTAAAACCTTGTAAAACTGGTTTGGGAACATGCCGTCGTTTAATGATTACTATTTATATGCGAAAAAGGAAATAAAATAATCCTCCCTGGCGTTCAACATGCCTTACTTATTCTATTTGCAAACCAATTCTCTTTACAGAATAGCTGTTTACAAACTAAGCTTTAATTTACAAAAATACCAAGACACACAATAGCAATATCGTCTGTGTAAAAGATGTGCACCTGTCAAATTATGCACTTTCCAAAACGTTGACTTCCACATGATTGAAAAGGTTGAAAATTGTTTTAATTATGCTCTTCTTACAAATAGGATCTGTATTGTAAAAACAACTTAAAACATGCGCATAAGGTTGACTAAGCGAATAAATCACGGGTACTTTAGAATATGTTAGATATTGTTACTTTAGATAGTTCAGTATGAATGTATCTTCTATTTTTATATATCAAAACTATGTAATTGTCTTCAACAAGCCAGTTCTGTGTATGAATTATGATACCATTCCGTTTATGACCTGATTCGGCTCACAAACTAAGTAATTCATTGTCTTCACAAACAGATTTTAATTACGAACTGATTATATTCACAATGTAAGTAATTCTACAAACCAAATAATAACACACCGCACGAAACTCGACAGCTAGGCTGTCTTTACGTCCACACAATGTGAGCGACAGAACTCTTATGTGTAGTCGCGTTTCGTGTGGTTTGTAAGTGTCCGGTGGTCCGTTGGGGGGAGTATGATAGGAGGGCAACGAATCTGCGTAACAGTCATGTTTCGGTAGTCATCAAAAGGCTCCGATTTCTCGTTTGTCCCCGTATGCAATAAAAAATACCTCTTATACGTTTTATTTTTCGGATATCCCCACGCTGTTTTCAAAATCAAAAGGTTTCGAAGTTTAAGCGCCGAAATAAAATTGATTACGATGATCAGAATATTCATTTACATTTCTGCCGCCGCCTTTAGCTTTAGCTCTTAAGTGGTAGAGGCGTGCTGTACTGCAGTCGAAGTGCTGTACTGCAGTCGAAGTGTTGTACTGCAGTCGAAGTGCTGTACTGCAGTCGAAGTGCTGTACTGCAGTCGAAGTGCTGTACTGCAGTCGAAGTGCACTGCAGTCGAAGTGCTGTACTGCAGTCGAAGTGCTGTACTGCAGTCGAAGTGCTGTACTGCAGTCGAAGTGCTGTACTGCAGTCGAAGTGCTGTACTGCAGTCAAAGTGCTGTACTGCAGTCGAAGTGCTGTACTGCAGTCGAATTTGGGACGAACAGGTAGGTACCTCTCACTCACATGGTACAACCTTATAGTGACAGCTATGTGATGGCGTCTCGTGCGGTTTGGTAGTTTCCGATGGCCCATAGGAGAACACTTAACTAGGGACTCTCCATAACAATAATGCCGATGTCTGTGGGCGGGGGTAGGACTCGATTGTCTCCTCGTACTATAAAAAAAACATTTATCAGTAATGATTGGAAAACTACTTGGAGCAGATAAGAGTTATGTATTGACCTCTCTGCTTGTGCTATTTACGCAATAGTCTTACAGCCAACGCGTCACTTCACTGCCCTTTACTATGTCTACTTACGTGGTTGCACATTGTTTGACGTGCAAGTAACCCTGACAACCTCCACACTAATCTGAAGTATATATATGGATGGCTGGTACCTGTATATATGAAAATGAGAGATATATATTCAATCATCATTGTCAACCCTTATCGGTCCACTGCTGGACATAGGCCTCTCTCAATGAACGCAACGACCGATCTCCTGCTACTCGCATCCATCCCGGACCGGCTACTGCACGGAAATCGTCTTCCCACCTGCTAAACGGTTAGACCAACTCTTCGTTTTCCTAAACGCGACTTCCACTAACCTTACTGGCCCATCTGAGTGTGTGACTAGCCCATTGCCAATTCATCGATGTATATAGCATGCACGCAATGCGGCATGGCACTAACTCTTGCTCCATATATCCTATATGATCTGTTCCTCCTAATCCTGATTATGCATACATGTTGATCTCTTCTTCCTTCCTCCAGTGGGTAAAGAGAACCTTAGCTTAGCTGTCACTTTAAGGCTGGCGCATGTGCGAGAAAGGTATCAAGTGCACTACCTCTTACAAACGCTAGTATGTGTTTCATACTTGAACCAATTTTCTATGAATGAATGTTCCGCAGAGTGCTAGTTCTATGACATAGACTAGGCGGTCTTAGTTTATGGAGTTAACATAGATTGAAAAGAGGTGGCACTTTAAAACACGTCAGTCGAAGTCGAAAGAAAAAACAAATGTGGTTTACCATCTGTTTCACCAATTTCTCTCTTCGCAATGCGCAAATGAGATGCATTCTCATCTTCCTTCTCTATTAACCAAAATGGACACACGCAGTGTAAAGCCTGCCAATGGCTTCCCCGCTGTATCTATATGATATCTCTTATTTTCCCTCATAAAATGCTAAAAAACAAAACTCCTAAAAATGCAGATCCCTTAAACCATTATCTATAATCCGCCTTGGGCTGGCCTATAGGTTGTATTTCTACTTTTTTAAATTTATTCATTCGGGAACAAAATAGTTACAATAAAGACGATAAAAAGTAATAAATTTACAATGTACCACTTGACCGAACCTATAGTTCAATGCAGTAACAACTTCAACTACAAACAAACCTCTTTTTAAGATCTTCAAAGACGCAGGATCTAGTTTGCTTTTTGAAAGTGTCTACCTTTTGGGCCATGTAGCTCTCGCAAACCGTACGGTACGCGATACAACTTTTACGTCACGCTAATATATGAGCGAGTAGTCCCATCCAGTGGTAACAAAAGCTACTGCTACTACTGAAGGATGGGACTAATCGCCTCTGGCAAGACGGGACTGTCCGAGCGACGAACTATTGCTTGGTCACAGTAGTGATGACGAATTTCATTCAGAGTCCGTCTACTACACATATTGATCTAGACAGACGTTTATATAACACTTACATCAATTTATTTTACAATTCATTATCATCATCGTCAGCCGTACATATAGATCATATATTTATAAGAGAGTATTTTTTTAAAAGAGAGAGTATATTTTTAACACTACTTCTTACATAAAATATGTCATTATAATTCTCGATTCTGCTACGCGTATGCATTTATGGTAATGCAGGTGAATTCACTCCATCCCCTTGGGTCGTCCGAATTCTTGCATACCGAACGAAACGCAACATCAGAACGTCTTCACGGTGTCAGATGAGCGAGATGTACCTCTCTGTCCTTCCGGTCGATTCAGCTACAATGAAGCAGTGACGTTTTATTTTGTGAAATATTCATGTCTTGTAGACGTAGTGGCCTTGGATGACGCCCAAAGAAATCCAAAAAAAGGTAGACACTAGAGACGTCACCCTTTCCCGTAAATCAATGCGCGCGAAGTAATTTCTTGCGTCAAGGATAAAATTTTACATAGACAATTAAATGTAGTAATCGGCACAAGCGATAACAATTCTAAAGGTGACACATTAAAGTCATTGTTTATTTAACATTTAAAAATAGAACACAATCGAGTATAGCAACCAGAGACAAACCGTCCTTGTTCGCGCCAAGAGCAATGTCGTCCCAGAATAGAAGACAGACATGTTTTAAAACCTGTTGAAAACTTGCCAAATCGCGAAACAACGGACGAAAATATGCGAACAATGTCAAGATGGCGGAAAATATTATATTATACATATTATTACACCGACCGTAATTTTTTTAAATTTGTATTACGTCAAATTTCGAATAGACAAAAGTCCATTTATATCTAAAACAAATTAATAGATATTTTTTACTTATTTTTGAAGATTTTATATTTATTAAGTTTACTATTGTGAACATCAGTTATATTTATGTAATGACTGGACAGACTCTAATTATGGTTTTCTTTTTAGTTATCCTAGTGTAATTTACTAATGTAAGTGTATATTTTCTTAATCATCCCATCATCATATATTCTAGTTAATGAAGACTACGGCCCCGCACCGGAAGACGGAGTATGGGACGGCCTCCTACCCGATGGACTGACAGCTTGGTTGAGGTGGCACGGAGCAAGTGACTCGTGACCGTGACCTGTGGCGCTCTGTGGGGGAGGCCTATGTCCAGCAGTGGATGTCGTCCGGCTGATGATGATGATGGAGACTACGTGAATTTTATCTACTGTAATAAGAAAATATCAGGGTAGTTTTAATAACTTTGTAGGACGAACACGCCTCAGTCTTTGGTGGTGTCGTCGACTGGGTCTTCTCATGCCCCCAAGTGGGTAGAGGGAGCCGTTCCAGGATTTCAATCCTTTTCCGGCGGCTGAAGGGTCGCACTTCATAAATATGGGTTGGTTGGGGCGATCGCGGATTGCAGTAAGGGGCGGTTGCCGATGGGGCTCAGTCGCTCGCCCTCATAGCGGGGTTATCCTAGGCGGTCTGCCTACACGGCGAAGGCCCAGCAAGTGGCAGCCAGCGACCAAGGACGGTTGTTACCCGCTGATCAGGCGGGCGGGTGAGCCCCGCGGCTAGCTAAGAAGAAGGAAGAAAAGGGGGAGAGAGGAAACCATTCCCGTACCGTATCTACATGGTAGGAACCCTACTACGGGGACTTGGAGAAGAAGGAGCGAGAAGGTACAGGAGTCAGTGGGGGAAAGAGGCTGTAGAGCAGTAGAAGCATGATAGATGTGACTGGACGAATGAGTGCATGAAGATGAGATGAAGCATGAAGCATTTATGGGCGCATAAGCAAAAGAGCGCGATGTATGAATGCATGGGAGAGGGGAGCAGTGGTTGGGTGATGATGGAGTGTCATCGGTTGGGGAAAACTTCTGCAGCGAGGAAAGATCACCGCCTGAGACTTGGTAGCGTTAACAGCCAACCGCCATTTCGACAGCAAGGCGGGGAGCAAGTCCAGAGTTCCCTAGACCTTAGAGACCACGTGTAAGTGGTTGAGGGATGTCGCTATGTATGCTGTATCGTCGGCGTGCAGTGCGGCCATGGCCCCTTCGCTACAGAGGATGTCGTCCACGTAATTGTTGAAAAGGGCCGGAGTGAGGCAACTACCCTGTGGGGCTCCGGCCTTGATGGGGCAGGCTCTTCCCCTTCTTTGGGATTATTAATATCTCGCCAGTCTTCCATTGGGTAGGGAAGTGGCCCGTGCGGAATATCCCATTGAAGATCCGGACAATGGTGGCTGCAGTTTTAGGGGAGGCGAGGCGTAGAGCAGAATTGCAGGCAAAGGCCTTTCTGGTGATTCAGATAATATAGATAGAAGGGAAGCTGACCTAAAACGCGGCTGTTAAGTGAAAAGAGACAGCAAATGTTCAGCACTCTCCGTCTCTCTTTTCTCATCCGTTTCTCTCTACGGAATGTGCATGGTAGTTTAAGTAGACAAAGATTGTACTGATTTCACATCTACTATATTCTCTATTAACCAAGACGTCCATTAGCCTTTATGTAACTGCCCATGGCATCCCTTTTCTATCTATACCTAGTCTTGCCAGAAATATTATAACAAATAAAATAAAAAATTGCAATAATTTTTACAGTGTGTTAATTTCATACACAAATATAAAACAATTAAAAATATAAAAAGCTTATTCGAAGTGGTCTCCATTGGCTGCAATACTTACTGTCCTTTAAACGTTGGGGCCAGTTATCAGTAGAAGCAAACATTATTCCCATAGGGAAACTCATCACTGACAATCGTTTGGATTGTTTTAGGGACTCCAAATTATTATGGCGATTAGAGCAAGCTGTACTATCTAAAACTGGCTACAAAACATAACCCAGTTGATTAATGTCTGGAATAAACGACGGCCGGCTGCCTATCTCAGCTCAATTCAGCTCTGATGTAGTCTGACTCCCAATCCAAACTGCGAAGACCGAGATTTATCCCCCGGCGCTGAGTCTTGCTGGAAGGACCATGCATAGTTATTGAAAATGGTGTCTTTAAGGGGCTTAACTGCATCCTCAAGAATGGTAACTTGATACACTTCTGCAGGTGTTTTTATACCTTTTTCACAAAAATATGACTCAGTCACTCATCCATAGCTAACACCCCGCCAAATTATCACTGAAGTCGGATAATGTCCACAATTACATTTTGTCGACTAATTGGGAGGCTTCCTTAGAACTTTGAGCATAAGTACGGGCATTTTGTCCGTTAAAGTGTTGCTCAATTGTAAAAAACTTCTCATCCGTAAACAACTTTTTTCTGTGCTCTCCTTTGCGTACCGCTTCAGTAGTTGTTTCGATTTTAGCACCCTATTAATCTTTAACTTATCAGTTAAGAAATGACCAGCGCGTGTCATTTAGGCTGCAAGTCCTAAGTCAACTATTAAAATTCTAGGCTATATTAATTTCCCGAGATAAAATCTTTGCTTTCGCCCAGGATTTCTTCTAATTCTTACCCTTTGACCACCTTTTTCATATGAACACCACGTGGATGGCCAGATCTTTCTCTGTCACAAATAGAGGAAGTCTCATTGTACCTATTGATAGCCCGATGCACAAATATTTGACTAACGCCAAGTATATGGAGGTACACAAAATTGCATTTGGCTCCATGCCTACTTTGTGTAATGCATTTTAATATCGCAAAATATTATCCGATGTATTGGCGACAAAATGAGAAGACACAATGAACAATCATATAAAATGACAGATTCCTGATTCAAATGTAATTTTTTTATTTTTAATAGTATCAGTATTTATAGCCAGACCAAGTATTATCTCCATGGTCGGAAA
Organism: Eumaeus atala; assembly: GCA_017140195.1. Lineage (NCBI taxonomy): Eukaryota > Metazoa > Arthropoda > Insecta > Lepidoptera > Lycaenidae > Eumaeus > Eumaeus atala. Next base: position 754,434 of record JAFELO010000940.1, on the reverse strand, counting down.
ACTTATATTTTGTTTGCGCAGACATAGAAGTATGATTTAATTCTGTGTTAATAGATTGCATCATACTTTGACGTGAAATCTACCTTGAAAATTCCACGCGCTACTGAAAAAATACCATAACAGGTACACACAACACAAACGAAACACAAACGAACTGAGAGATGGACAACAACTTTTTACGTTTCTTTTTAGATCCCTAAAGATATTAATTGATTCAATTCTTCATTATCAGCCCTTATCGGTCCACTGCCGGACATAGGCCTCTTTCAATGAACTGCTACTCGCATCCATCCCGGACCAGCTACTGCACGGAGGTTGTCTTCCCTCCTGGTGAACGATCGACCAACACTTATTTGCTTAAGCGCGGCCTCCACTCCAGAACCTTACTGGCCCATATGCCATCTGTTCTCCTGAGTGTATAACCAGCCCTTAGCCACTTCAGCGAGCTTATTCGTCGCGTGATATCGGATACCATATTATTCTGCCGAATGATTTCTTTATGAATTCTGTCAGACAGAGAAACATCCAACATAGCACGCTCAATAGCCCGTTGAGCTACCGCAAACTTGCAGACCAGTCCTAAATTAAGAGGCCATCATGTTTCAGCGCCGTAGGTCATCACGGGGTGAACGCATTTGTTGAAGACATTGATTCAATTACTCGTGTTATTTCTATCCTGTTTATTAACATGCGATCAAACCAACATCAACAATAATTAAATATGCAAATGTATCTAAATGTTTATCAATCCAAAATGTTACATTACCAACATTAAAATAAGTTACGTTTTCAAACGTATTAACGAAACATCCGATTCATTTCAAAAATACGTACGCACAAGTTTGTCAATATATTTTAGCGTCGTTGAGCCGTTGGAACCTGGTGATATAACTGTTAGTGAATTCCTGATAGAAAAACGAGGAAAATATATGAGAGAACGCCGTTTTGAACGTGAAGTACCTTTTTTTTTTTGTTGGCGCGGGTAATTGCATTTATGTGGCACACTCACCTTGATGGAGTTCAGTGGTGTGGGTACTCACTGCAGACTCTGTGCCGTATACTCAATAGCAGTGTGGTTGACCTGCGGGCTGCACCAGAGAACAACCCTACCAACTTCGCGACACTACAATGGGGTAAAGCCTCGCAAGTTGCGAGGATGTGAATGTCTTATGAGCAAAAACGTCTCGCCTTCAAGAGCGTCTCTTGCTCCTGCTATTTTATACCCTCATCTTTTAGGAAGTGTAGAAAGAGTAACCTCCTCGGTCCCACTGACTTCGACAATGTATTTGGATACCCCAGGCTATTGAGCCCCAAGCCTGCGGAGAACCAGGGCGACGCCAATTGAGTCGAGGGGGATCCTCTTATAAGAAGAGGAGGCTAAAGAGCGGATGAAGGATCGCTCTTTGTACTTCTATTTATAATCTTCTTATGAAGAGGGGTCAAAAGAGAAACAGGAGGATTTTGCGCATGGGGCAAGGGGCGAGGGTGGCAACCTCACCCCATTGCACAGTCCCAAAGTTGGTGGGGTTGTCCTTTAGTGAGGGACAACCCCATGTGTGGACGTGGAGTCGGTCTCTTAGGAGACTGACTCTCCGTCGAGGTACCCTGATTATTTGTTGTTCCGGGGCACCTCACCAAAGGCGACACTGATGGCACTCGCGGTGATTTTTGTGGGTATTTGGAGCTATAATGTGCCGCGAGCCCCACTCACCACTGGACCCCACCCAGGGCCAGTGAAGGCGCGTAAATTCGTTTTCCCACTTCACAAAAAAAGACTCCTGAGCCCCACAGCCAAGACAACACTGTAACCATGGTGGTGCGAATATTGTTGGTATCGCCCAACCTCCAACTTGCCTTCAGATTTCCTATTTCAACTTCTGCAATGAGCCGTGGCGACACCACCGTCAGTGTCCAATCCGATAGTCTGCGACACTTTCCGTTCGTGTGGCCGCGACATTACAATTTCAGCAGTGGCGTAACAATAGATATGGCAAGTCGTTAAAATGTCGCGAGCCCTGGCTCGAGGGAGCCCACAACGGTGCGCGCAAGTTGAACATAACATGCACTGGTTGTGTTTCCCATCATCATCATCATCAAATATAGTTATATTTGGTGGCAGAGGGGCCCCACCTGATGAAGTTATCATGGTACTGAACTATATGCCCAGTATTAGAACGAGATTTACTTCCCCAGTAGTGCCGGGCCTGCTGAACTGCAATGCAGCGCTTTGACACTATTTGCCTACGTTTACTAATAAGTAATAACCAAGCTGTATACTCATAAGTTAGTGGCAACGGAAGAAAGAGTTTTAACCCTGTTTTTTATTTCTGTTTTCATATTGGAACAGAAATAAATTGTAACACTTTGAAACCGGTTTTCAAAAATTACTGTTCATAAGTGTGAATAATTGTTTCACCCAATAAGGTTTAGATTGACTTTCTTTTTGATGAGGAGCTCTCTTTTCTTTTTGATGTGGAACTGAATAAAACGATTCAGCGGAGATATATATTTACACATACCTGGAAAACTGTAAAAACAATTTTAAAAGGCAACAAACAGAAACATTATAAGTTACAGGAGTAATTCTGTAACAGATTTAATGTGTAACACTTGCGACAGTGTTACATTTAATTTACAGTAATTCTGTAACAGATTTAATGTGTAACACTTGCGACAGTGTTACAGTTCACAGTGTTTCAAGTCACTGCTCATGATTGCCTGAGAGGAGTCACAAGGAGCATTAATAATTGAAACTCTCTGGGGCTGCCTAATGGAAGAGAAAGTTTTTCCAAATAGTCTAACTCTAATGGAATTTTACATTTCTTTTTATCTCGGCCGTTTTATTTTTGAAACGGAGACGAGTTTGCGAAGTAATTATAAACGGCCGTACCTTATTAACAAAAAAACAAAGGGTATTTTTATTTCGATAAACATCTGTCTGACAGTAATAAAAATCATTTAAAAAGTTTTACACATTTAGAAAAGTACCAAAAATATCTGTTGAACATACGCGAAGGTCCGCTGGCGACCCTCAAGTAATTAGTAAATAAACTAATCTTAAGAACGAGCATGACAAGTGAAAACGCTCGGTAAGCGACTTAGCAGCGGCAAAGCGTTACGCTGATGAAACGCTCGATCACTGTTTCACACGATTTATTAATATTTTTTACCGCCTCAAATCATTTGGAGCTAATTCCAAAAAACTGTGCAAGTAGAAAACGTCCTTGATGAAGAAGCGACAGGCATAATATGTTAATACACGCGTAAGTATATATGTAAACAACAGATAGTGTATCTCCGTAACCGATTATACACAATCTAATCCGAATCACTAGCTATGATGTCGATGTGGCCTTCCCAACATACAGATTGTTATAATCATATTTTTTTCATCACGCAAGTTGTTAGTTCGCTTAGTGAGAGATACCTATGTTGCATTGCAGCTAAATCGGCCGACACAACCGGGGAAGTGTCACAGCTATGCTGCCGCGTTTCGTGCGGTATGTGAGGTCTGTCGCTGGGAAGTGAATGAGGCCTCTACATAAACTCTGTGCGAATGTACATATGAGTTGGTAGTGTCTGAAAAGCTCCGACTGCTCCTTGGCCCTTTAGGCTATGAAAAACCAGATATTGCTATTTGAAAATCTATGTAACAAAATCTATATATGTATAATGAAGTTCACTTCTACCGTGTGTGAATTGTACGGAATATGATTTAGGGATAACTCGAAATGAAAAATGAAGTCTTCTTAGAACTTTGTTGTCCATCTGTCTGCTGTCAAGAAAGTTTAGAAGGAGAAAACTGAAATTAACGTCTAACACTGAGGTAACGAGGTGTGATTGATAAGTATCCGAAACGACAAATAAAAACTTTAATAATCAATTTAAAATAATTTTATTTTCCAACGTAGTTTCCTTCTACCTCGATGCATATAGTCCAGCGCTACTCCAATGCCGTTACAACAGTTTGATAAAATATTTTCTCTAACCCCTCAAAATACTTGTCTTCGCCGACAATTACTTCATCATTTGATTAAAATCTTCGGCAACTTAACCATTTCTTGAGATTCGGGAATAAGTGGAAGTCGCACGGGGCCAGATCTGGGGTGGGATGTGGTAACAATTCGATGCAATTCATGGAGTTTGGCAACTGCAACTCTTGACTTTCTTTTCGGGAAAATGGGGCCGTTTCTTTTGTATTTCTTCACTAAGTTTTTGCAGCAAGCTTGCATAATACTCTCCATTTATTATTTTTTCTCTTTGCAAATAATCCACTAAAATAATTCCTCGAGCATCCCAAAAAACAGTCGCCATCACTTTTCCGGCGGATAAAACCGTTTTTCTTCAGCGCAGGTTTTCCGTTTTCCGTTTTCAGTCCACTGTTCAGATTGTTCTTTTGTTTCAGGAGTATAATGATGTATCCATGCTTCACCTACTGTCACATAACGCCGCAAAAACTCGTAGTGTCACGCTTAAACAGCGGCAAACAAACGCGGCATCCATCGCGCGCAAAGCTTTTTCATTCAAAAACGTAAAGTGTTAAACACTCGTGCAGTGGAAAGGCCTACCATCTCTGCTATCTACCCCAACTTTAAGTATAGATTATTTAAAACGATTTTTTGAATCTTTTTGATCATGTCCGGATTCGTGATTTCATTCTGACGGCCAGACATGTTAGCGTCTTCTCAACTCTGTCTCCCACGTTTAAAATCAATACCCCAATATATTACCCAAAACACTGTCTAGCCTCACTTTAATCTGGGTTGCTGTTTTCCATTTTAAAACGTAAAACTTTATCACCGCACTTATTCGTTTCTTTCCATTGTTGTGAAAATTTACGACAGAGAATTGTTCTAGGTCCACACACAAATTCTATCAGTTCGAATGACCTCAAATTTGGCGTTATATTTTCGAAAAGATGATAATGTAATAAATTTTGTTTGCCTATCTTTTTTCTTTTAAGTCCTTCGTTTCGGCCAGTTATAGATCAGCCCTAGTATGTCGTGAGGTCAACAATTTCTTGGAGCACAGAAGAAATGATACTTCAGAGTTATAACAACACTGCACAATTTTTTCTCACCCTTTTAGGTGATTAGTGAACACAACCACTCGAAGACATCCGCAAGATCTTCTTCCAGACGCGTTGCCGGTGCTTAGGGAACATGCTCTTTTATTCTTATAGAGTGTTTCTACTTTAATGTTCATGACTGTACCCTTTTTCAAACAAAGTTTATGTGTCAAAAGTCATTTTCTTATCGCTCGATGAGCACTTATATCTGTCCCGATGAGCACTTATATCTGTCCCGATGAGCACTTATATCTGTCCCGATGAGCATTTATATCTGTCCCGATGAGCACTTATATCTGTCCCGATGAGCACTTATATCTGTCCCGATGAGCACTTATATCTGTCCCGATGAGCACTTATATCTGTCCCGATGAGCACTTATATCTTCCCGATGAGCACTTATATCTTCCCGATGAGCACTTATAT
>JAFELO010000940.1:700847-748854 GCA_017140195.1 Eumaeus atala | reverse complement strand
TCTGTCCCGATGAGCACTTATATCTGTCCCGATGAGCACTTATATCTGTCCCGATGAGCACTTATATCTGTCCCGATGAGCACTTATATCTGTCCCGATGAGCAATCTTCGGCTTCTCTTCGCTTCCACAGGATAAGTTTAGGTCTGTAAAAAATGTGTGTCTTATATACACGAATTACAAGTGATACTTCTTTGGCGTAATAGAATAAAGATTTAAAAAATATATATATCTTTTACACTATTCCACGCTTGTAGAAAAAACGACAGTAACAATAGAAAAAAGATATTGAATACACTGAAAGTTTTGTTATAACGCATCACTACTTTTTTTGAGAAACCAAAGTGTTGATTGTAGCTAATTTCAGAGTGTAGGTTTTTCGTGCCGGTGCGCGCGAGCATCGTAAAAATTTACTCTCACAATTGTTTCCTAACGCGCCAAGAGAAGTATAGCTTCAATATGAAGTGTTTCTGAAATACACAAATATATTCTTCGAAAACGTTCATTATTGGGTTATGAGCATTAGCAATAACTAATAATTAGTAATAATATAATAATAAAGAAGTGCAAGTTCTTTATGAGGTCTTTAGGCTTTAGGAAAAATTCTCGAATCCCCCTAGATCCAGCCCAGTGGACCTGGTACAGCTACTATAGTAGAATTATACCCAACTTCGATATACATTTAAACTGCATGTGGAACCAATCCCATCCCCATTTTTGTGCTGGGTTAACATTGGTCAAGTTTTTATAATTGCACAAATTACGTAACCGTTGTGCACTCCAAATAACAGATATGAGAAAATGTTGTCTCGCTATCTCGAGATTGATCCTGTGATCTGTAGTGCATTTAAGTATTTACAAAATTGTAGCTGAACGGACTATAGCCTCAGAGACAGCGTCCGAAATATGCGCAGAAATGATTAGCAACTTTATTTTGAGTTATTAGTTTACCATTAGTAGTTTCACTCGCGTAAAGCCTTTCAACGACTACCGACGCCCATGTACATCAGCATAATTACTATGCCGATGCGTTGCCCTCCTTGTCACCTCCCCCAAAGGGCCAAAGGTGAAACCGTAGGTGTCATTTTACCGCGTTATCAAGTGTCCCCGGTCGTGGGTTCTATTAGTCCTAGCGTCATGGTATATAGGGGTATTGCCCTCCTCGTAAGTGGACTATTCAACACAATTTTTTTTTTTAAATTGCATTGCGCTGCCCTGAAGTTGCTGCTTCCACTGTCTGCAATCCCTCTGGAACCCCTAAGGAACTGATTGTTGTTCGAATTCAAAGAGTTACCCCAAAGATTTATAGTTCAAAGTTTACTGGAAATTTGGCACCAGCCACGTGTCGTGCGGCTAGCACACCCCAGGGCCCGATAATGGCGTGTAAATACGTTTCCCAACGACATCAAAAAAGAAACCACGCTATGTTATAAGTGGAACATGCACGCAGCGCCATGGGTTGGAAGCTCGCCTTTGAATGTAGCGAGTATGCATCTCATGAGTTCACATGTTTTTCTATACGTTAAGTACAGAAAAACATCTGAACTTTTTTCCGAATTAAATACATTTATATTTCCCTTGTAAGATCAACATATCATGTCTTAAGTCAAATCAATTATTAAATATTATAAATATTAACGATGTAAATATAAACTTTAAAAAAATATTATGAAATAAAAATTTTAAATAAGTATGTTAAATTACTTCGAATATTAAAACTAGTTTCGTTGTCTACATTAATTTACAAACAATGAAATTTTAATAAACAGAAATGTTTAACAAACAATTCGTTAATTAATTACTTACTTTATAAGTCTTTTTCCTAAGAGAAAAATTGAAGAAGTCGGTCAGCTCTAGCAAATGGCATAGTGGCATTAAACTGTCGCTTCTTTTATTTAGCAATACGAAACATTCGGGTGCCAATCTACTTATATTCGTATTTTTTTTAACTTAATCATTTATTTGTTTTGGATTTTAAATATCATAGTAATGAAAAAGATTATTAGTATTTTTATTCGAAACAATAGAATACATGAAGAAATCGTTCAAAATTAATGTTAAATAATTAACTAAGTACCTGGAAAACACCTATTAGTTTTAACATCCGTCAACACCTGTGACATATCAATGACAATTTAATGAACTCGTGATCGATAAGTTTGTTTCTTAAATTGTTAAACTATTCATAGGACACGTTAGTATATTGAAGTAGCTTACGGTGATAATATTACAAGCTGCTTCAATGTCGTTATCATGCAGATTCGCCCCTTCCCAGGCTGGATCTATGTTGAATAATCTTATGGGTTGTAATTGAAGAAAGTCCAAAAGTCGTTTTTTTTCTATTATCTTACAATTTCTTATTGAAAGAAACGCAACCACAGGTCAAATACCTGGAGTAGACAATCATAATTATATCGAATGCATACTACCTCTTGCAGTAATACTATATGTAGTGCCACTGCTGCAGCCGGGTACTGGCAACTCCTGGTACGTGCCTCAAACGCATAACACCAGCGAGTTGTGTTGCGTTTCTCTGTTTTATGAGTTGTAATTTTATGATATTAATATCATCACAGAGCGTCGCAATTAATTCTATTTTTTAAACGTATATGTATCCGGCACATACGCATCCACATAATTGTTGTGCAATCGTTTTGCTCGCCTTCCCTCCTCTCTGTCACTTTGCGATGCTATCGTGTGCGCAAGTGGTACCAAATTATCACACTATCTATCTATCTAACTGTCTTTGTTGTAAAAAATCTATCCCGCTTTAGTTCAATAAAATACGTTAAACATCGTCGCGTGCTCTCGGACTAGTATTTCATAAAACATAAGCGGTCGATACAAATCTATCGAATGCCATACCAAGCCACTGATCTTTATCTTAAGCTATAACGATATCTAATTATGGATAGAACCTTATAATAATTATTTTCAACTATTGCTACATACTGCAGGGTTGTCTACATACTGCAGGGTTGTCTACCACATGTTTTATCAAAAGGTCCATGGCCTGGTACTGACCGCATCCTTTTATCAATACGTTTATTAAAATCTATCCTAATCATAACTTGGTTGTCTTTATGCATATTTTACACGACTGCGAACAAAGAACAAAGAGTACTGCGTACTCATTAGATGGCTATCTTATTATATTCACTTCAATACAATACTGTCACCATGGTGAGTATTTCTTTTATCTATAGCTATAATATATATTATAGGCGAAGGGTCACTCATCATCATTATCAGCCCTCATCGGTCCACTGCTGGACATAGGCCTCTCTCTAGGAACGTAAAGACGTCCGATCTCCTGCTACTCGCATCCACCCCGGACCGGCAACTACACGGAAAACGTCTTACCACCTGGTGAACGGTCGACCAACACTTCTTCTTCAAAGGTCACTTCACTTGTCACAAAATCTTAGAAACTACAATAGCGAAAATAAAGTTTTGTGGTCTCAAGAGTGTCTGAGCTCTTTTTATAACATTAGTTTTCACTAAGTCTCTTTGCGAAAATCAACCCCTAAGGGTGCGTTTTTGGGGTTGGAATACTCGGAAGAACTGCTAGCATTTTTTATTAATGGCAATTAGAAAGTAGATATATCGAAGGTGGTACCGTCGTACCGGCCTAATAAAACCGGGGTGAGAAGCTAACACTAACTGACAGCTATGCTGTCGATTTTCGAGCGGTTTGCAGGCCCAAAAGATACATATCATCAACGCTTATGTTGGTGTGCATCGGAAATCGTACGGTATGTTACAAAACCGGCCATGTGTTTGTCGCGTTTGCGCACAAGGGGTTCCGTATCTACAAAAACGGCATTAACAATTTTGTTGCATGATAAATTGTTGAATAATTAATTTGTTATAATTTTTAGTGTCTGTTGTTATAGCGGCGACAGAAATGCATCACCTGGGAAAGTTCCAACTGTCTAGCTGTCACGGTTCATGAGATACAGCCAGACGGACGGACAGACAGCGGAGTGTTAGTAATGCCCGTTCCTACCGAAGGCCACGGCAAAAAAGCATCAAAGGTCCGATAACCATTAAAAAATGCTACGAGACGATGATGATGAAGAAAATGAAATGCGAACTGACAACAAACAGACGTAACTCAACCCTGACGTACTGCGAGAGATGTTGAAAGCTGCTGTCCGAGTTTCGCAACCGACGCCTGCTAATTGGGATTGATTCATGTGTTTTTAGTTTTAACGTGATATTGTCTCGAAAATCGATAACGCCAGCTGTGTGTACGAAAAAGTATGATGACACAGTAACGTTATGAATAATAGTAATGCATCGAGTGCGCGGAGCCTGCGAGCCAGAGAGCGTAACAAATTTCGCTCAATCGGACGATTCACAGATCAATTAGAGAATTGTTACAAACGAGCAATCAGCGCCAATTACTATCGACGCCCATAGACATCCGCATTATCGTAGTGCAGACGCATTGCCTTTTTCCTCCCCTTCAATGAGTCACCGGATATTCACAAAACACTCGAATGCACAGCTGTCATACGGCGGTATCATGTAAGCGAGAGGTACCTCCCGGTCATGCCAGCCCAATTCGATTGCAATCGGAAAATAATCAATCCATCGAGATTACAGAAACCGCACAGTCTTGAAACATAACTGTCTAACACAGTCGGATAGACTCCACATAAAATTAATCGGACGAGGGCGGCGTCAGACTCTGATCTCATAAACTACAAATATTAAGATGGCCGTGAGGGATCGGTATGACACTGTGACCTCTACCCTCAATAAGATATTGCAATAGACTTAAAAAATAATATAATAGATACAAAACTACTGACTAAATATAAACAAATATAATAAATAGGTTAGACTTAACCTGGTAGCTATAAGCAACTAATCTAGAATTGAGCAGGGAATAATCCAATACTGATGAGTAAAACAAAAAGTTCGCTCAAATTGCCTGTAGATTCATAGAATTAAAAAAAAAACAAATACATTATACGTATCATTACTAACAGACTTGTGTGTCCCACTGCTGGGCAAAGGCACACACCTTTTTTCACACCTCTCTGTTTAGGGCTAGATTGGGCCAATAATTCCTGAAAGAGTCCACCTCATCTCACCATCGCCGCCGGCGTCTGCATTCGTGGACGCCGGACATTCTGGTATCATACGTATGCGAGCAATAAAAGTCGAACAAATATATTAGACATTGTGCAGACCAAAATGTTAAAACAGTAAATTGTACAAACTGAAGGCGTGCAAAGTATCATAGCGTAACGTATAAGGTTAAGACTGATGCAACATGTTTGCAGTACGATCTTGTGTCATTGCAGTATTGCAGATGAATCAGGCAGGTACGGGGGGAGTATTACTCGCTCCGACGACACCATGTCAAAAATGACATGGTGTCGTCGGAGCGAGTAATGCGAGTAAGCGGAGGAGGCTATGCATTTTGTGCGGTTTATGATTAGTCAGCTCTTACGAGGGGGTGGAGGAGGGTAACGCTTACAACCGTTAACGTGTGGAAGCATGTTAATCAGAATCTGGATGAAATTGGGCATATATAGATTACTAACATCAACACGGTTATACCCGCGTAAGTCTGGTCCTATTAGTCGTAGCGTCATGATACATAGCCTATAATAGCCTTCCTCGGTAAATGAACTGTTCAACACAAAAGGAATGTTTCAATTCGGGACAGTAGTTCCTGAGATTGGCGCGTTCATACAAACAAACTCTTCAGCTGTATATTAGAATAGATAATCTTGTACACATTTTTTTATCCCACAGCCCTGGAATAGATTGTAACAGCGACGAACGGCGTGCACAAAAATAAAAAATACGATATTTTGAAGTTGTTTCATGTTTGTGAAATGTTTTCTTTAATTCGCAGAAGAAGAATGGCCGACAAATTTCTTTACGACTTATTTGATGTAACTCGTATTCAAATTAAATTTATGATTTATATGATTATTTTTCATCATTATCGTCATCAACAACTTTTAATCGTCCACTCGTAATCCAAATTGGCATCTTTCAGGTATCACTAAACTAAGTATATTGACAGCTATGACGTCACGTTTCGCATAAGTAGCTCGTGGCCAGGTGTAGCAGGGGAGGAAAAAAAGGCAACACATCTGCACGACAACAATAATGCGGATGTCTATAGGCGTCGGTGATCGTGAAAAGGCTAATATATAAAAAGTATAATATTTTTGTTATAAAAAAACGCTGTAAATATTAGCATTTTATGGCGCAGATTTTACTTACCCGATTCTTCTGCAATCAGGAATTATATCCTAATTGTTTTTCCTTTAATTCAATATAAATAGATCACAGCTAAAATATGATTGTAAGCATTTTACGTTGTTTTTGTTATCTGTGGCATATCGGTCGACTCGATGACGTCCGTCCAGTGGCCGGTTTCGGTTGCACACGTAACCAGACACATCAGTGTAAATAGAAACGTTTTTACATCATAACAGGGAAACGAAACGTCGAATAACAGAATGGTGACCACTGGCCACTGATGTCCATATTATAGAATTGTCTCCTTACCAAACTTCAGTTATGGCGGCCATCTCTACGGGGTGTTTTGTAAGACACTGGAAAAATTACCCAGCGTATTCAGTATTCGATTCTGAATCCGAATATGTAAGAGAAAATATTTTAAGTTTTATCTAATTTGTCTTTGAGGTTCTTACTACACGGTTACATACACCGGATGGCAATTACTCGCCCGTACAGCTGACGCGCCCAGGGTCATTGGCCTTTAAGCGCGCGAGTATTTGAGATTTCATGCGGTGTATATGCCGCAGAACGATTGTCTACATCTCCGTATTTCATTACGGCTAACTATCTGCAAAAACAGGGCCGCTTTGCTTTGTGGCGGGCCAAGGATTAGCCGGACCGAATACGAGTCAGTGACATTGTGCCAGAAAGAGTTTGGCGTAATACGATGTACCATATAGCTAGCCTTATTGAAATAAAATAAATCTTTATCAGCCTTTTTTGAGACGTTTTATTTCTTAATTGTTAAAATTATTTATATTGAAATAAAGTGAAACAGTATCTGCCTTTTTGACACGTTTTAGTTCCTAACTTTAACACTCGTGGCGTTGCTTGACATGACAACAACAATGGCGTCGATTGTAGAATACAGGGAAATAAAAATATTATGCCCAGATAGGTTCCAAGGTTTAGGCGGAAGCGTGGCTCCCGACTAAGCCTCCATGGTGAGGTTATTTTTGATCTTTGCGCTCAAAACACTTGGTCTAATTTCATACTTGTATCGATTACTATCACTGCCTAAAATCAAGAAATTCGATGAGGCTAAACGTCAACCACCACATTGAAGAGCGGCTCGTAATGGCAATCCGGCCTATTATTAGCTAGCCACATAACAAAACAGCCGCGCTTTTGAATATGGCTAGCCGTAATGTTATACGGCGATTTATACTATACAACTACGACATATATATTCTCTGAGAATAAACACTAAATTCAGTGCAGTTTACTATGTAAACGTGTGTAAGTGTGCATAAGCAATATCTACGTTTTATTGTCGTTTTATTGGTTACACAGGATCAATACCTGCCGAGTACTATAGACTAGCCAAAAGAGAAATCAGGCTTTCTTTTTTTTTTTCGGAGGGACCTAACACTGGTTGGCGGTGCTAGTCCAGCCTCAACAGTTCCGCTGACTACGAAGACTTTTTGTGTTCAGGTTTAGGGAGACGATAGGACAGACCTCCTCTTTTCCCGCAGATGGGAAGCAATGAACCGGGTTGATTGTGGGCGTACCCTATAGTGATTATTTTTGGGACCGAAAAGGGGGAAGCGGTCCCCCTCCCCACTCTAGTGGGACGGCGCGCGCACGATGCCGTTTTATTTGCGGTGTCGTGGATAAGGATAATTGAGCTCATTTAGTGTTTGGCTTATCTGAGGAGGCCGGCCTCCTCGCCCCGCTCCGTCGATTTGCGCTACAAATCGACAAAAGCCGTATTCTTAATTTATTTATTATTAGAGCGAGAACGGACAACAACAGACGGCTTGCCATGCTCTCTGGGAGACAGGTGTGCAAAACAATCGGAATCAGGTTATTAGTATTTGAAACCCTCCACGCTCACATTTGGGTACGTACTTCAAAATTTCAAGAAGGCTTCATAAATAATCAACTCCATTCATGAGAGATGTGTCATGTTGAAGGTTCAACACTAGACAATGCATAATAGTAAGAAAGCATTCTGACCATTGACTGTGATTAATAGTTTAAAAAATAAATTTGAGAGCACAGCAGTGTCCCCCGTCAAGTCGATAGAGCTACTAAATACGTAGCCATAAAATGTCAATGAAATCTCTTAAGGAAAAGTCAAGTCAATAAGGAATTCCTTATTTATCACATCTATATGCACATTTATATGTATTTACGTCTAACTAGAAATAAGTGCTCGTAGCTTCGTATCGGTTATGATCTCGATAGGCCCGAGATCCTCAAATAGGGGCATGGAAATACACCAAAGGATGGTACGACAGCGATTACTTTGCGCTCGGCTTGGCGTTGCTCACGCAGCGGATCTGATTTACATCTCTATGGATATGTTCCTCTTATCACTTCCGTTACAGACAGTGCCTTTAGTTGATAATATATACAAACAAATTTATCTCAAGCTTGAATACACCTGACGGGAGGCGAGATATAGGGGTTCTATGGTTCTATTTTGAAAGTGCCTAAAGATTTTAAGGGCCACTTAGGCCCCGTTCGCACGAGTGTTTTTTACCGCCAGTTAAAAACGTTGAAAAGGAACATATGGGCGCCTAGCCCATACATCTCGACCTTTTTACGCCGTCATGTGAACAGTAGTAGACAGAACAACAAGAACAGACGTAGTGTAATGCTATCGTGTACTCCCTGCGGATTAGAGAACATAACGACCCGGCCACATTCACTTTTTCGAAGCCATTCGTGCTGATTTACGCCCTACCGTAAATTCGTGGAGAATAAACTAGCAAGCTTTAATCTGCCATTAAAAGTTTAGAGATCTATTGTTTATAGTTTAACAGGGAAAAACAAGCAGTCGGTGCTCTGTTGCGTATCGACTTCCATAGAATTATATATTATATAGTATGGGGACCGCTATATAGTATAAGAGAACAGTCGGAACTCTTTGATTACTAGCTAGGCAAAATTGTTATTCAGACGTTTTTCCATTCCCTCTTACGTACGGCCTAGCGGGTCCATTGGGAAAAGCGGTGAAAAATGAACAACGTACTTGCAAGTGCAAGTCTTAGTGACTTGCTCCGATTGCTCGTCTGAGTCATATAAAATATTTTATAAAGATAGACAACATCCACCACTAGCCTCATCTTCATAGCAATAAAAGCGGCATACTTCTCAAATTAGCGCTCGCGTTATCAGTAGCCGATAAGAGATATCAGGTAGACGTGGGCCACGAGAGAATAATTACCACACCTCGGCTTCACACGAAAAATGGTGCTGTTTAACTAAGCGTAAGGATGGCGCCAGCGGGTGGTCAGGGGACGGGCAATGACATGGGAAATGCTCTAGGGAGGGACAGCTGTCCCTCCTGATCCTCCCTTGGCGACGTTATATAAGACGTAAGTGTTACTGCATTGCTGCCAAATCCGGTAGCAAGACCGCTGACCAGAGAACTGGACAGTAGATTGTGAGGCGCGCTAAACATTTTTTATAGAATAGTTCAGGAACAGTCGAAGTATTAGACTGCCCACGGCTCAAAGTCATCTTTTATACTTCATAGGTATAATAAATCCTTTATCAGTAACAACAATTCTTATCAAAAACATTGGCCAACTTCCTTAACACTATTCATTAGCAATTTAAACTTGAAATAATTAGATACCGATGTGTCGATGAAATAAATTCTATAATCGTATCCAGTCACCTTGTAATAGGTGCATTGTTCCGTTGCATTGCCGCACAATAGGGTAAAACACCTTCTGCACAAAACACCGATGTAAAGCGATAGCCTTGTCGACAAGTAACTTTCACTTGCCAGATTCCGGGTGGCCCGAGGACTCTGGTACTGCGAATGTTTACTGGCGTCGATGGTCGTTTGCCATTGGATAATACGACTGCTCGTTTGTCTATTGCGCAACAAAAACCAAGCACTAGCCCAGATTCCCCCTATAGTTTAAATTTATAAACGGTTCGATTTCCTTGATGCGACAAGCTAAACCGAGCCAAAGTATTGATTAAGTATATTCTAAAATTCGAATACGAGTTAGATTCGAAGTTTAAATTTCAAATTCCACGCTTAAAGTCTCTTAAGAACGTAGAATAACCTAATTCAAAAGATTATTCAACAAACCAAATACCAATTAATTTTATTGAAATTAAAACTATAATTACTTACTGTCGTTTACTAACTTATTTATTTATTTTGACAATGTTCAACTATGATACAAATTGCAGTGTTATGTTACTCATACAAAACTGAACATGTTTGCGTGTGTATACGGAGTATTTAAAGTGTTACATCACAAAGCGAAGCCATCTTGCATAGAGAAGCGTTTTCGCGGGTCCTAAAAAAATTGAATTATTAAAAATCATATTTACTTGTTGAGTTACTTTATATGATATTCTTCCCCCACGAACTAAAACCTTCCTCGGGAATCGCTCTATCTATGACTGAAAACTTCATGAAAATCCGTTCCGTACATTTGGAGATTTTTTTGTTATATTATAAGGGGGAAACGAGAAATCGGTGCCTCTCTACAGCTACCGACGCCCAACAGTACGCAATCCCATAAACAACCGCATATACCGATGCATTGCTCTCCCTGCCACTTCCCCTCCTAATGGGCCACCTGTCTAATGGGCTACTCACAGACCACACGTCACGCGACGCCGAAGATGTCCCTATACGCCGGCATCATTTGAGCGAGAGGTACCCCTCGGGTCTTGCAGGCCCAATTCCTTTGCCCTCCTACATACCGACAGACGTCTTACATACCTACGTATAAGATGAATTAATTCGCTGTATCATGTATAACCTCGTTGGTACAGATCTTTTTGATAATAGGTGAGAAATAAATCTATTTTTGCTTACTCGATATTGTCATCCTATTATTACTAGTATCTATTTTATTTGTCGATCCGTCCCGACATCGCCCGTCGATAACACGGGTCGAATTGCTGCCTTAACAAACTAAACATGAAAACCTTCCTCGGGAATCACTCTATCCGGTGAAAACCGTATGAAATTCCTTCATAAAAAAATGGATAAAATCTATCACATGCAGACAGACGGACACCGACATTTTTTGTGGACTTTGCTTTATAACGTGTACGAGTGATCCGCTCAGGCTTCGCTCGCGAAGAACGAAGCAAATTTTTTTTCGTTCTCAATTCAAAACTACTCGAATGTAGTTCATTTGAAAACATCACAAACAATTTTGCTTTCGACTTTTTCTTATCGATAACAAAACGAATACGAGCGTTCAACTCAACATTGAAACCGAATGCCGCAAGGGCACGGCCGTGCCAAAACCATTAGCACCTACTGTGAAACGAGCTAGAGGCGATAATAGCGTACCGGCTACTGATAACATGCCACCGTTATCACTGACAGCTTAATACCATTTCACACTGGCTGAATATAATTGCGGAGACATAGGGGCATAATTATGAAGTGTTTAACATTACCCCGCCCGCATATTTACATGTGGAAGACGTAGTGCCACGCTGCATGGAACGAGGTAGTGCCATGCATAGTGCATGACACTACATCTTCGGATTTGGGCCGGTACGATCGGGGAGGTACCCCTCGCTCACATAATTCCGTCGTAAAGTGACATCTTCAGTGTCTCGTTTCGTGCCGTATGTGAGTTGACGGTGGCCCATTGGGGGGGAGAGGGCAACACATCAGCATAGTAATTATGTCGATGTTCATGGGCGTCGGTAGTCGTTAAAAGGCTACGATTGCTCGTTTTCTATTTTATAAAAAAAAACCCTATTCTATAAAAAAATGCGAGTTTTGAATGGTCATAAAAATGGACACATTCGCACTACTGGCAAGCGAACAGTCAGATCCCATAGACCCAGTTGTCTATTGTTGCTCTCTTCGCCTCTTCCCCGTGAACCGCATCACCACCAAACGCGACAGCGTAGCACACATTAGCAGCGGTACCACGTAACTGAGAGGCACCTCGCTCGTCAGCCATTGCCTGGCTTACTTGGTAACGTCATGTATGTATATGTTTATATATGTATTTCTATAATAAAAATCTTAAATTTATAAAAGAAAATGTATAAATATGTTAAATGTATATCCGATGTCTAGCACATGTAACACAAGTCCTTACGGTACTTACACAGGGCTCGGCTAACGTGCTGTGACAAGTCCACAGATATTATAAACGAAATATTCAAAAGAGTAAAAGAAAATGAAAATAGACTTTGTTGGACACCGTCCGTCGGGTGTGAGGGAGGGCATCCTTTAAAACATGATCATTGTTACTTACATACCGATGGGTAGAAAAATCCTTGTTGAGCGTTTAAACTCATTTTACCTTCAATTAATTATACATACTTTCCTTCATCTTGACTGTACGTCTGCCTATGACACATTTGTGGGGGTTGGGACTGAGGTTAAGAGAGCATGTGTAACCTCAGGTTGCGAGGATTTTAATGGGTGACTCAAGTCATCATAAAGTTCCAACTGCCCAATTGAGATTCACATTATTAGAAGCTTACCGAATACAAGTCCCGGATTAGACGGAATCACTCGAACCCGGAGAAATGATGCTGATGTACACAGCGTGTATCAGAGAAGGGGTCTTTCTAGATATCTGAAAGATAGGTTCATTGATTGTGCTGCCAAAGGTAAATGACAAGTCACTAACAGATCCGAAGGCCTACCGGTCCATCACTTTACTGCCGATTCTAGGAAAAATTTTAGAACGTCTCATAATTTCTCGCGCTTGCATTGTGGTATTTCTGAAAACCAGCATGGATTCGTTAGAGAGCGCTCAACTGTAAGCGCATTAAAATCAGTGTTCGAGATAGTAGATAATTCCACATATAGGTACGTCCAGCTCATCCTTTTGGACATCTCCGGACATAATGCATGGTGGCCAATGATACTGTTAAAAGCGAAAGCTACCGGCATCTCTCCGTATATCTACCAGACTCTCGTAAGTTATTTCTATAATCGTTCTGTTGGCTTCACAGTTGGCCACCGCACGCTTTGGAATGTTTCCACAAAGGGGTGTCCCCAGGGTTCGTTATTGGGCCCCACTCTATGGAAACTCTTCTTGGACGATATCCTTAAATTGCCGAGACCAGAGGGTGTAAGCTTTGAGGCATACGCAGACGATATGACGCTCGCGATCGAGGCACCGTCTCGTGCCTTTATCGAACAAAAATGTTCCACGATCTTGGACAGTTTATCGGATTGGGGGACCCGTAATAGACTAACATTTTCCGCAGCCAAGTCCCAATACTAGTCAGACTATGACAATTAAGGGTCGTTTTAAAAGCGGACCGACCATTAGGATGAATGGTGCCTCGATCGCGAGTGTATCTGTGACCAAGGTGCTGGGGGTACACATAGACGATGCTAGATCCTTTGTGCTGCATGCGGTTTTGATGGGCGAGAAGGCCGCCAGCTCTTTCAAGAAGGTCTCACGTGTCTCGAACTCCTCGTGGGGTGTGAATACCGGTCACTTAGGTTCCTGTACCACGGAACCTGTGTTGCAATTCGTGACATATGCTGCAGCGCTTTGGTGTCGACGCTCTCACTTGTATGTTGTACGTAGTGCATTATTACGAACCCAAAGGCCAACTTTAATTTTATTGACGAAGGCCTACAGGTCATGCAGTAGTGCGGCGCTTCCAGTATTGGCCGGCGTTCTGCCTGCCGATCTGGAGGTTCTTCCAGTGGGACGCCTGCAGGAGGAGTGCGTGGGGCTCAAGGACAAGGAGCGTAAGGAAAAGAAAAGCGCTATCGCGGACGACGTCATCTCCACTTGGCACTCACGCTGGGCCGCGTGTGCCGATGGGAGGGAGCTGTACTGCTTCTTTCCAGAAGTTACTACGCGTCTGGTATATCAATGGGTGGAACCTGAGTACATTATTTCACAGATACTACCAAGACACGGGTGCTTTAGAGGTCGCCTGCACAGGATGGCGTTATGTGACCTGCCATCATGTCCTTGCGGTCATGAAACTGAAACCATGTACTATGGGAATGTGACTTGTACAAAAACGAGCGAAACATCTTGTTGGTCTATCATGAGTATTTGGTCGCAACGGAACAGAGCTTTAGGCAATTGAAGACATTTGCGCATACATGGCACGCGAAGAGGAAGGAAAGGTAACGACGTAGCTGCATCGAGATAATCAGGACTGACGAGGCCGATGACAACTTCTATATTTGTGGTGTCAGGCCCCAGAAAGGGGAGAGTGAAATAAATAATGTGTAGGAGTCAAGAATTGCACATTGGGGTACAGAGCCGGTGAGCAAACCCCAAGTATCTCCCATGACTCGCTCCGTATACCGAGAGGTGGGTAGGAGCATGGGTGGAGGTGGGTAAGTGCCCACTTGAGATAAAAAAGACCGGCCTATAGCCTGTGAAGGTCTCCGTAGCAGCTCAAAAAAAATGTCTTCTCTATGTAGTTCCAAACCGATGTTATTCTAATCAATTTTCCTTTAAAAAGTTTTGTTGAATTCATAAAATCCCTTTTTTTTTTAATTTTGCCTTGATAGTTTTGAAGTTAGAGGGAGGTAGGACCAAATTATTATCATTTTAGAACCGGTTATTTCGCAAAGTGTTATAATTATAAAACAAAAGCTTTCATCGAAACCTCCATACGATTTAGAAGAGCCTATTGAATGATACCGCCACACGGCTATGGCCTCTCGATTTTTTTTTTCATTCCTCAGTTTAAGCCCTTATTTTTTTAAATCATACCACATTATTTCATAGGCATTTATAAAATAAACGTGCATTCCAAATTTCAAATATACAGCACCCACAAACCTCTGTCGGACATGACGAAATTATAAGGGTTCCTTTTTTGCCATTTGATTACGGAACCCTAAAAACAAAGAAAAATCATTAAATTACAAATTTGTATTTATAGGTAACACCTTTTGCCACCGCACAACCGTGTTTCAGTACATTAGGGGCGTCATCGCGTTCACGAATTAGACACGTGATTACACAGAGATGTTTGAACATTAGTTTACAATCCGCATCTGCGCGCATAGCGTCGATGACGTCATATACGCTCTGGTATATTCTGCTAACCGTCCGATGGTGTCAAGACGGGCGCGAACAGATGAAGGGGGAAGCGAGAGGCGAGACACAGTACCTATATACCTTAAAACCGACAGATATTGGGTCGAATTGTAGAGTTGCGTAATTTTTAATCCAATTGGTGATATTAAAAAAGTGAAAAATTAGATGAAAATATTAATCAACAGATACCTCATTGATACAGATCTTTTTGATAATATATAGGTGAGAAATAAATCTATATTCTCTTACACTATCGTGTAAGATACATTATTATATCTTCGTTTTTTATTATTAGCTCTATATATTTTACTAGTGATACGCCCCAATTTCGCCCTTGAATAACACGGGTCGAATCGTTATCTTTGCAATATAATTCGTTAAGGTAGCAATTCGACCCTACTCACCGTCACCATCACCTTCCCCGGAACGACTCCTGATTTTTAGTGGCGATCAAAGACGATCCATTTCCCATGGTGAAAAACAAATGAATGCGTTCAGTAGATTTCGAGAAAAACATTTACATCTCCTTTGGACGCTTTTTCCGAACAACAATCATACAGCACTTAATAATAAAATTATTAAGTTAAAATCTGTCAAGTTGTCCAGACTTCACGTAATATCCATTTAAGAAAACATCGATGGCGAATCGGTGTTTTACTAGTAAAACATCGCTGCTTCAGTAACATCGATTTAACATTGCATCCCTAGTTGTAGCAAGGAATAAACAATTCTACATAGATACATTATATACATACCCGAAACATCCTATTGAAACGGACATTTTAAATAGGTTTTCAATAAGTCTAGTCCGCCATTTTGTTTTGAATTAACATGTGTTATTCAAACATGACGTCAGAGGCGCCATTCCCGTGCGATACGTTCAGTTTTAAAATAAAATTTGCATAACGTTTATGTAAGGATATCTGTTATCAGGCGGATCAAGCGATACCGCTATCTTGTACGTTGCCACTATTTGATTGACAATTTCTGAACATCTTTACCACATTATGTGATAATGATTTTGTCGATAATGTTCACCGAGAGGTAGGTAGGCATTACTGAGACCGCGGACGTACCTATCCACTGCCTTGATAACAAGAAGAACTGTAATGGGCTTCCCTTAACTGCCATAGCGTTTGTAAGTTTAGGTCCGAAAAGAAAGAAAGTACAGGTCCGAAAAGAAAAAAAAAACAGCGATCCTTAAGTGAGGCAGTGATCGTACCAGGGTTGTAAAATTACCGCATATGGCAATCAATTGACCCGAAATTATAGTTATTTTCGCAATAATGTGTTTAATGAATAAATAAGTCGTATTTACGTAACATTCATGTTTTTTCACAAGCCAAAAAAGGACATTGATGCTCTATCAGTAAAGTTTAGTAAGTAATAGTTGCGCGTCACAACAACGGAAAAAAAATTCAGTATAGTACAAATTATCGTACAATATGCTTACGATTGTTATCGTATACTATCGTACATCGTACGTAGGCATGAAGTTATCGTACAGGTACGATAATTGTCGTGCGGTTGGGAACACGGAAACAAAGTAACAGCCATTCGCCATTCGTACGTTTTGTGAGTTTACCATTGACCCTTGAATTGGATTCTTGAGTTACTTGCGACGGAAACTTTGGGATGTCACCGTCCGATATGACGTAATGGTGACGTGATGGTAAGTTCTGGAATATGGTGTTAACTCTGCCAGTAATCAAATTGTAAAAATTGAAGTTTAAAAACGTCCAAACCTTGGACGTCGTAATATGTACCTGAACACAATTGCCTGAACGGTACAGACAATTGCACGTAATATTAATAACACAGTAATTGACATAATATTAATCACACAGCAAACGTAGAGCCCCCGTTGAATCACAGACGCGCCTTTTATTGTTCATAGTTTTCCCATACTGTCAAGGCTGAATCATTTATGTTACAACTTAAACGAGATACGCACATGTACATT
Source organism: Eumaeus atala (assembly GCA_017140195.1). Lineage (NCBI taxonomy): Eukaryota > Metazoa > Arthropoda > Insecta > Lepidoptera > Lycaenidae > Eumaeus > Eumaeus atala. The sequence continues at coordinate 731,624 of JAFELO010000940.1, read as the reverse complement.
TTGAAATAAAAATCGAAATATAAATGTTTAACTTTCAAATTTAGAAGCAAGTCTTGAATAGAGATTACACCAGCAATGTGGAAGTTGACACGCTGTTACACAACTTTCAAATTGGAATAACTTGGAGTGACCTGGAATGAGAGACGTGTGCGGATTTTATAGAGATATTTTGCCATGCATTGTTAATTTTCTCGCTCTCGTACAGGGATTCCTTTTATTTTACGACCTACATAACAACAGACTGAAGAGGAAGAGTATTTTTTAATTTACTTTATGTAAGTATATCAAATGTAGAAAAAAATCACTATATATTTACATAAATATGTATATTTCGCCATTGGCAAAAAGTATAAAGAAGCCGTAAAGACAAACAAAAGAAGTGAGGAAAAATTCTTACGAAAATACATTAAAATAAATCCATATTCCGAAGGACGTCGACGAAGTGGGCTAAAAATATGTACGATCAACCTAGCTCCTAGATCAAGGTTGTAGATCTAACCTTCGGAGAGCCGGTAAGGCTTTTCAGTTCAGTGTCATGGTTAGCGGCTGTTAGAATGTAAATTGAATGTAGACATGGTATGGACAAATTAGTACGTAAGGTGTTGTACGAGTACTTTATGTTAATACGTGAACGACAATTTGGCACAGTTGAAGGTGTTCATGATATTGCAATGGGCGCAGCATTACTCTGTTAGTTTACAAATTCCGAGCTGGTGGGTTTTTGATACACCGTCACTATATTGTAGCTGTCATTCGTTATGTGTATTTGTTAAGAAATAAATAAATAAAGAAAGGAAATTACAAGGAGGACGCGAGCCAAATGGAAATATTTAAATATATTCAAATATTAGAGTCTATCATTATAAATATAAAATATTTCGCCTTTGGTTGTGGGTGTGAAAATGTGTGTCAACCCCATCAATTTTTTGGCAGAGGAGAGGGGACGCACACCACACTTGTAAGGTAGTGCCATGCTGCATCGTAGCTAATCTGTCTTAGTGTGGCTAATCGATTCTTTATGGGTGAACTGTATAAAAAATGAAAGGAAACGTTACACGCACTTGGCCACAGACGCATAAGCAATAACTTCCATAGACAATACCTATTGACAAAGTGGAATTACGAAACGGTGTGGCGATGTTCAATTGTTTTGCAAGTGACGGGATATCAGGTGTCGATGCTCTTTGTAGCGGAACCTGTAGGGGTTGTAATGTTATCATCATCAAATCAAATCAAAATTGTTTAGTTCAGACATGTGCCCTCAGTGTTAGTAACGAAAAAACGTTAATGACCATTGTTAGTAGTAGGATATAATTATAATTAGGTTCACATTATGATGTGTGATCAGATATTACGCGAAGAATAGGTTCGATGGAGTGGCAGCTGGCTACTCATACAATGTGGAAAAGATGTGCTAGGAAAATTCTAGATTAAGTTCTGGAAACCGCGTCTAGGAAGACGAAGCGTTGGTCGACCATTCGCCAGGTGGGAAGACGATCTCCGTGCAGTAGCCGGTGGTAGCAGAAGATCGGTCGTCTTGGCGTTCACTGAAAGAGGCCGGCGTCCAGCAGTGGATTGTTGAGGCTGCTAATGATGATGATGATTTAACGATTAGTGTGTGGGTCCTTACCCAGTGACGCAGCAGGGGGATCCCATCGGTCTGTCAAGACAGTCGGGAGGCTGTTGGCCACCTGGTTCACGGAGGCTCTTCCATATTATGTAGTAAAATTCGTCTGTGTGTGCCTTCCGCAAATATATTGGATACACTGCATCTCCACGAACGCTCCAACAGTATTCTAAAAGCGTTATTGTTAGCGCAGGTGTCTTTTGGTTAAAATTGGTCCTGGAACTGCAGAACATTGGCGAAAACCCTTAAAAAGAAAGACTTTATCTTGTCTCGTACAACATGCAAATCTTCGAACCAGCATATTGCATTGGTCAACAGCTCATCTACTGGTGGTAGGTATTTCTGGCCATATGTATGTATCTGATGAAAAGGAAAGACAGACGACGGGGTAGCATGGATGATCCCACGAGGACGTATGTATTTTTTATAGCATAGGGACAATCGGAAGCCTTTTCATCATCGGCGCCCATTAACACCTGCACAGGAAGATGTGTTGCCCTCCTTTATTAGACAATTTAGATTGATAATTAAAACAATGATACCTGCCAAAATTACTAACTACGGCCTTCCACGCAGCCTATCCAGGCCGGATTATCCATTGTGAGTGTCTCCATGTCTGTTCGATTGATTGAAATAGTAAGAGATCGTGCCAAAACCGAATTACGCACCACCGTGGAGGTACACCACATGATATCTACGCCAAAGTGAGAGCTATGCTGTTTGTGTGTATCCGGTGGCCTATTACAGGATAGGAAGGAAGGTTGACAATAAGGGTGAGGACAAATTTGTGGATGCCTGTGGGCGTCGTAGACTAAACACTTGGCCCTTTAAACTATAAAAAAGAAAATACTAATGAGTAAGAATATTAAATTATATATTTGAAGTAATGTTTTATTTTTTCCTTTGACCTAGAAACATGAGATTAGCAAGAAAAATATATTTAATTGAATATTACATAAACATATTTCATAAAATAAACTTGTATTTAACACACCAAAAATATATTTAATTGAATGTTACATAAAATATATTTCATAAAGTAAACTTGTATTTAACACACCAAAAATATATTTAATTGAATATTACATAAAACATATTTCATAAAGTAAACTTGTATTTAACACACCAAAAATATATTTAATTGAATATTACATAAAACATATTTCATAAAGTAAACTTGTATTTAGCACACCAAAAATACATTTATTTGAATATTACATAAAATATATTTCATAAAGTAAACTTGTATTTAACACACCAAAAATAGACACACTTCGCTACGCTACGCTACTTTTCTAGATAAAATAAATCTAGAAATATCTAATCTTCCCCCTTCGCTAAATTCTTAAGGAGATTAATCTAGAAATAACTAATCTTCTTATTTAATTGTAAGTTATTTTTTCTTATATTATATGCGGGCGGACTAAAAACTATTTTGTTTCACGAACGTCTCACGTATGGCTTATAGCATAGATCCACAGTATTTATAAGGACCACGATGGGTTGTGCGACTTTTTTTCCATTGCACAGTTCTACGTAGCCGGGAGTCGTCAGAGGAACGAGCCGGATGAATCCCGGAGCCATGACTCGGGATGAGGGTTTAGGTTAGTCTGGGTCCTATAAATGAGGATCCAGCCTGATTCCATCCAGATTGAGAACCCTACTGCTAGTAACTCCGGGGTAATCTCATCCTGTCAAGGCAGCTAAGGGCTTCCGTGAGGTTTTTGTGGGTTATGGTTCGCTAAAGCGATTCCAGAGTCTCCACACTGGGTCGGTAACCCACACAATGTGTGCAGATGCGGCGTAAATGCTTTCCTCCCGTGTAAGAAATGTATATAAGTCGGTATATAGATGATTTAATTTTATGTAATAACGTAATAGAGAACCTAAAGGATTTGTGAACGCTCGATTCCCTGTCGATCTCGAGCAATAGAGCACAAGTAGTTGTCACGCGCTCTCGCAGGCTCCGCTCATTCAGAACATTAATATGACTTGTAACTTTACGCCTTACAGATTTACTACTATACTACTCCAATAAATATTGTAAGAAAGTCGTTGTACTTCTACATTTCCAGCGACACGTTTCCCTCCTAGTCTTTTTAGGGTTCCGTAAGCAAAAATCAAAAAACGGAATCTTTACAATTTCTTCATGTCCGTCCGTCCGTATATCACAGATGTTTACTCGTAGATTATGAATACTGTATGTATGTTTGATATTAGGAAGGTATATTTATTTTAGGAACCGCAACAAAAAAAATTGCCAAAGTACCAAAGTGGGAGTACGAAATGGTGTCGATTCGAGTCTGGGACCACATGGACTCGGAAGTCGAAATCGCAAGGGGCAAATGCTGGTAAAGTTCCTCGAGAAAAAGGGCCTCTACTTGTGAACTCTTATATTAAGAAGCCGATACTGTGCCAAGGAACGAGATTTACTTTATTCTGACAGACCGAAAGCACATATTTAGGAATGTCTCCGTGATCAACCAGCTTCATTAGAGACTCTCTGAATATAGGCTTTCAACGCGAGCGTGTCCCATTAGTACAGTCAATACTCCGACCTAACTTCCGGCGAACCATGGTAGGTACCGAAAAATTCCAACCAAAAACCGGTTCGATGCCCTAAATACGTCGGAAAGTACAATGGCAATTGACGGTGACCATGAGTAGCGTGATTGGTTGCATGCGGGACGTGGGTGAAGGGTATTGTAGGAGTAAGTATACGAGCAGGAAAGCAAAACTCTCGGATGAGACGCTTGAGCTAATGAGGGAACGCAGAGCATCCGTAATCGTTACGTCTGCCGATATCAAGCTTCTTTCTAAGCAAATCCGCAAACTCATACGCTGAGCCTTCGCTGCTCAAATACGTAACGAGTTACCAAAGCGATCTTAACAACGATCTGCGTGCTGACACGACATTTGTAAGCCGATCTTCAAAACGTCAGCTTGACTGAGATTTTTCTAGCTCTTGCACAGCTTAAAGGGGGAAAGGCTCCGGGGACGGACGGAATTACAGTCGAGCTTCTTAGGGTAGGAGGCGAACCTGTGTTACGAGAACTAAAAAGATTTTTAATTTTATCATTCAGCGCGGCGTACGACAGGGGGATGCTATTTCCCCGAAACTGTTCAGGAATGCTTGGGAGGACGTCTTTAAGACTTGAAACTGGGCAGAATGCGGCATAAATATTAACGGCGAGTACCTCTCACATCTTCGCTTCACGGACGATATCGTTGTGTTAACCGAATCGTTTTAACGTTGCACAGCCTAAATGAATCCTCCCGGCGTATTGGCCTTACGATGAACTTTGACAATACAAAGGTCATGTTCAACGAACACGTTCTCCCTAAGCCGATATACGTCGATGGTGCCATTCTCGGAGTTGTAGACGAATAGAACGAGTGGAACGTCTACCACGGGCAAATATTGAAATTAGGTAGGCATAACTTCGAGTAGGAAGCCGATAGAAGGATTCAGTTGGGTTGGGCAGCATTCCAGAAGCTTCGTCACATTCTTACGTCGCCTATACCGCAGAGCTTGAAGACAAAAATCTTCAACCAATGGGTTGTCCCCGTGAGGACCTACGGGGCCGAAACATGGCCTCTTCATTTAGGACTGATCCACAAGTTTGCGGTAGCTCAACGGGCTATTGAACGTACTATGTTGGGTGTTCCTTTGTGGAAGACGATCTCTGTGCAGTAGCCGATCTGGGATGGATACGAGTAGCAGGAGATCAGACGTCTTGGCATTCATTGAAAGAGGCCTATGTGCAGCGGTGTGCCAATGAAGGCTGATAGTGATGACGAAAAAAGAATATTATGATTTTGAATTATAAATCTATTAAGTGTAACACTGTATACAAAAAGAATATTATGATTTTGAATTATAAATCTATTAAGTGTAACACTGTATACAAAAAGGCTTAGCCGTGTGATCAATTCAGTCATTGAATAGTTTCTCCGATTATGCAAATACTTTCTGTGAGATTTGCTTCTAAATTGGTAAAAAGTGCGTACTTTTGTATTACCAAATGGAAAGTTGAAAAAAATTGAAATTATAGGATTCAATAAAAACTCCAAACAATGATTGGTTTAAATAAAAGCGACTAGGTAGTTTAATGATATGGGATTGCTGAACCCATCATGACCGAGTCCGACTCATTCTTGGCTGTTTTCTAATATTTGTAATAATTTAATTGGTGATTATAAATGTGTTTCCACAATTCTGGCTCCGAGCAAGGTGAACCTTCATAATCAAGTATTTTATATTAGATCGCCTATAAAATAAGATAATTGAATCGAAGTCGGCTAATTGAGTGAGGTGTTCAACTAGTTTACGAGATCCTGAGTTCAACTCCCAGGTCGGGATGAAATCTCTTAAATTGAACAATCCGGATTTGTGGTGTACTAGTTTGTTAACCAAGTCTATCAGCGGATGCTCGGATACTGACAAGGATTTTAACTTCTAAGTTTTTGTTTCATATCGGCTTGACTCCTTTCGGAGGATTTGCGCAATCAAGCTCTAAACAAATAGGTGTGGATATAGAGTAGAGAGGCCTTTCCCAGCAGTGGGACACGGTAGACTAATAATAATAATAAAGCGGCTTAGCGTCAGTAGTCATAAAAAAACCTCTGTTTGCTTAGTTAAAAAAATCTTTAACATCCATTCATCGTGAGTGTATGATGAAATGTTTCTAAAAAAACAAACAAACGTGTCTGCATGTTTAGTTATAAATTACTTGCGCTATAACTGTCTCTAGGCGGCTGCGAGCTGCCGGACGCGCGCGTATTTTTAGCTGTTAACGAATTTCTGTACGAAATGTTTGCGCTAGTGCCGTCCATCACTGCTCCCCGCCCCATGTCAAATGGGGAAGTTGTTACGTAGTCCTGTTATAAATAGCCGTAGTGTTGATCCATTGCAGAATTGCACTGCCCCTTTTTATCGGACTTAAGCTTATGCTGTGGAAGCGAAGAGAAGGCCAAACACAGCTTCTAACGTCGGGGTGAGCTTGCACACGTTAGCCAACATCCAATATTCCTTTCCATATTTTCACTTTTTGTCGGACCTGACCTGACCTTATGCTGTGGAAGTGGAGAGAAGTACGGCTTCATCTGAGTGAGTGCTCGTCAGGCGACGAGACTAGGTTTGGGGTCGAAAGTGGGCCCTTTCTGTTAGGAGAGATGCAGTCCGATATAGGAGTCTTTGTAATAGCTAAATTAACTATTTATTATCACGGTCGGAGCGACCGAGGCTAATCTTCATAGCCTGATGACGGAGTAAGGTCACACGCGGTGGCCAAAATGGACATTCGCACTGACTATCTCTCGCACGCATGTTACGAGCGCAAAGCGAAGCGGGCAGTTCTGGAACGAAATCTGCATAAGTGTAAGGATTGCTACCGATGCCCGTGAACAACCACGTATTTACTATTTGCTTTGCACTCCTTTCATTCTCCCCTCCAATGGGCCACCGGCTCACAGACCGCACGAAACATGACACTGAAAATGTCACTTTACGGCGGTATCATGTGAGGGACAGGTACCTTCCCAATCGTACCTTTTACTATTTTTTTATTTCCATCTAACGCAGCACCAGAGAGGTAATAGGTATGTCATTGCATGAAATACGATCCATTTTCTCCGCTGCACAAGGACTTCAGGCTCCATTTCATGGCTCTTCTAAATTTTAGATGCAATCTATTCGAATGGCGGTGTACGAATCGGAAATTTAATAGTTTTTAAATATAGTTAAATCGGTTTTCTTCCACTAGACCTGATACGTTTTTTAATCAAGTCGTTTTTTGTTTAAAGTATCCTTATATAGACTACACGTCGCCAGGTCTTTCTGGCGGCGTGTGGACATTGCCCCCTTGTATAAATTAGTTCACGTATGTACTGCAGTAGCTGTAGAGCCACCGGTAGCTCGGCATCGAAAGTGTATGGAGCATTATTGAAATAATAATGCAAGGGATATATGAAGGGATGTTGTCGGAGCCGCATTGGGCTGCAATGATGCGGTTTGCTAATTTCAGATGGCCACTCAGAGTGGAGTGAAAAGAGCAGCCCCCTGATATATAGAAAATCTCACTCCATATCAGTCTCAAATTATGCGATTTCATTTGATCCTTTCTAAAATGTAATTAAACATGTCGGTATAATTTACGACATAAAAATACAACTAGTTAACAAACATATAATCTCTTGTAGCGTATAAATATGTTACTACATTGTACGTAGTAGCTGTACCTGCGGCCACGCCTGTAACTTTGATGCATGTAAACATTCTCATATCGGGATGTATCACTCCCATCCGCGGGAGAGTGGGACGTCAACCGACGAGCACTCATAGCAATCCGATGAAGCTGTATGGGGCAGCTCCTCGCTTTCACATCATAAGTTCAGGTCCAAAAAACTAACCTCTGCAGCGTTAACAAGACTTGTCGTAGCTTTTCTGCATATCCGGGTTATCCTGTCGCTGACAGATCCGGGGCATCCCATCACGACGGCTCTCGCAGTGGTTTTTAGTCGGTATTGGCACTCTATCTGCTGAGACACTCTATCGACACATACTTCCGACTCACCCAGGATCGGTTGGATGGTGCATAAATTCATTCTCCCTACGTTAAAAGCTGATCGGCACATGCCAACATGACCTCTCTACCAGTAGTTGTGTCGCCCATATTGTGGGCACAATCGGTGTGAAGGGTTATCATCTCCGTAATCGAGATAGTCATGATGCAGGAGACTGCCGAGAGGGACCGAAAAAAGCCTATCTTTTTCGACGTGAGGCGCTATAATCGAACCCGGGCTATTATCCGCCGTCATTAACCGCACGAAACGCGAAAACATAGCTGTCACTTTACGGCGATGGAGGTAACTCTCCGATTGGTTTCGTTTTACGCTCCATATTATCGATGCTCCAATTTGCAATGCAATTAAATATTGACGCTACCTCTAAAGAAAATTTCCAATCACTATTTTTTTATGCCTATTATTATACTTGTATGCTTATAATAATGGCTTTATATTATAATAGCTTTCTTAGTATTAGGGCCTCGTAGTGTAGTGGTAAGCATGTCCAGCCACAGATGAGAGGTCTCGGGTTCTAATCCCGGGGCGGACCATACAAAAAGTGCTATTAGGATTTTTCAAATTTTAATAACTGTCCGAAGTTGGGGGTGGTGTTACACCCCCGTGCCTCGGAGAGCACGTTAAGTCGTCGATCCTGTGCCTGATTGATGCCCATCGGAATAGGAGAATGAAGGAATAGAGAGTCTTAAATAGAGACACTTGTGTCTGCGCAAACACTTGTGCACTAAAATATGTCCCGCGCAGGTGGCTCTCTTAATAGAGATGGTCGCTGTAGCCGAAATTCGGCTAGTACGACATTATTATTATTATTATTATTATTATTATTATTATTATTATTATTATTATTATTATGAGTATTTGTATATAATAGTAGCCTACGTTCTGGTAGGTTACTATAGAGCTCACGAAAGAGCTCGCATACTTTTCAAAAAATTCGGCATTGACCTGCCGCCCGGAGCTTCACGTAAGGCCGACGTGTGCCGTTGCCTATAAAAAAATTTACAAAACCTGTGTCGTGTGTGTTTATGTTCCTTATTTTTTCTCTCTTTGAACGGATTTGGACGGAATTTTAGCAGTCATTACACCCACACATTGATTACACAATTTTTATTCGTACTGTGAAAAAATATCGTTCTATAAGGATAGACTTGCGTGATAACGTAGTATGTCTGGCCTGGGCTGGAATGCCGTAGGTATAACGTAACGGAAATACTCTCGAACTATCCTATAAATAATCGCACAGACAGATAATGGAAACAATTTCACTGGCGCCCGCACGCGTATCGACCACAAGAGCGAAGAGCGCGGACTAGGTGTGCACTTAGTTTTATCTTTCAATTATAACATAGGTATGCCCCGCGAATTCACCCGTGTAATAGGGACATTTCATGCCTGGCCCACTGATGTAACCTAACAGACGCAGCGCCCTTGTTCCCAACCATACTATAATTATTGTACACGTACGACAATTTCATACGTACAATATATCGCACGCATATTGTACGAAAATCTCTACTATAATATTGCTTTTTTTCTTTCCACGGGGTTCGCCCGTGTGTCCGGATTGGTCCACTTAGTCCTAAGTGTCCAGGATCGACAGCGGTATCCACTAACCCATTGATAGCAGCCCGTGGGAAAACGAATAGTATTGCGTCAATACGACTTATTGATTAAAAACATTATTGTATAAAGTATGATTTTCTGTTCAATTTATTGCCATATGCGATTATTAAAAATTGTTATTGGGTTTTCAATTTCTAATAACAGTCCGTAGTCGGGAAACTGGCGGTGTTACACCCCCATGTCAGGGAAAGCACGTTAAGCCGTCGGTTCCGCACTTGATATCTCTCCGGCCGTCTCGGATTGTCGTCCCATCGGAATAGAAGTATGAAGGAATAGAGAGTGCACTTGTATCTTCGTGAACACTTGTACACTGTAATAACTCCAAAACAGATGTCCTCGTCGTCAATAGAGAGGCCATTATTATTCTTTTGCCACACAACTCGTCAGTTTTTAAGCTATATTTCATGAACAATGCATCAAAGAATGCGTGGTCATAGTAACTGCCCAAAAGACTGCGCCCCCACGAAACTGAATCAGCCAAGGTTCTTCAAGGAGCTTATAGTACAAAATATGATTTCATTGACGTTAGTCCTATACGGATGATTTGTAAAGAAACAACAAAGCAACATAATTCGAAAAGGATATGATCTCTTGAAAAGGATGTTAAATATTACCTCAGAAATATTGTGTTATTTATACAAAATAAAAAAATAGAATTATATAGATTCTATTAGACAGAACCAAAGGCGAATAAAGCCTGTTCTTGTCGCAGTTCTAGATGTAGAAAAGAATACTTAATACGGATATCGCCATACTCACTAATTAGGTCCTCGTCGCCGAATTTCGGTCACGGCGTCCATATCTATACACACTAGCCAACTGCGCAGGACATATTATAGGGCGCAAGTGCGAGAGGGACAGAGAAATCAGGCGCAGGACGTCGGTCCTTAACATGGTCTCCGGGGCACGCCAGCGTGATACCGCATACTTCCTGACTTCGCCCTGTTTAAAAATTGAAAAATCCCAATAACACTTTGGTCCGACCCGGGACTGGAACTCGACTGTTGTTGGACATGCTCACCACTGGACCACGAAGCATAGATATATACTATAAACACGTTAAATAGAATTTTTCGATAGACAGCCACCTAAACTTTATTAGCTTCTAGTAATTTACGAACTTAAGCGCTAGTGGCCCACACTGCAGACGGATGGGAGCGCGACAAGGGCGGGAACACCTAATGCCGACTCCCTAACTGAGATCAGGGTTAGGATAGGAATCTGACCTCTTTGCGCGGTCTCAACGTCGGGGAGGACAGATCTAGGTTGTCAGATTAGACCGACTTTTAAAGCAGTCCATTCCCTTATGAGGGCCCAGTCGGAGCCCTGTAGCCCCATATCAGGCACCTCAGTATATACGACCGACGACACGGTCGCACACGCCCCTCGAATCCCAAACAGATCAGTTGGCTGTGGGTCAACGCATTAACACACGTTAATGATAAAAATAATGAACCTGACCGCTGAAGTTGAAATTCCGCTGGGCCTGCTTGTTGCTTTACGTAGAACTAATACGAATTCTAGAATATTCTATACGACTTAATAACGACTTACCAAAAATTTCGCGTCTCCTTTGAAACCTTTGGGAAGCATATTCCATTCAGTTACGGAATGTACCAGTACTTAGTTAACATAAACTAAACATCCTGCTGTTCCACCAGCTGGGATCTTGACTAAACACTGACCACCAACTGTTATGTTATCAGTGATTTTTTTATTGTTAATGTCGTTAGTGTAATTGAAGGTAGTTAATTAATAGATTCATAGAAGTATGTTATCGATTATAAGCCGCAAATTTATTGACTTACTAGCAATGCCCCGCGTTTTCTTACGTGTAAATTTGATTTCCCTTGAAATATCGGAATCCTCAAGACCCCTATGAGACTAATTTTAAGCTACTTTTTTTTTAGTATAAGGGAAACGAGCAGTCGGACCCTTTTTACGACAGTTGACGCCCATTGATATCTATACACTCACAAAGCGCACGAGACCCGACACTGAAGATGTCTCTTCACGGAAGTAGCTTGTGAGCGAGAGAAACCGCAGAACCCGAACTGAAAATTTATCTATTTGAACAAACAATCAAACTTACTACCTAGTAAGAGGCTTTCAAACAAACAATCAAATTTTCTACCTAGTAAGAGGCTTTCAAACAAACAATCAAACTTACTACTTAGTAAGAGGCTTCTTACTAAGTTATTGGTTATGATTGTTTGTTCTAATGCGATAATTTTTAATTCGGGTCAGTAGATCCTGAGATTAGCGCGTTCAAACAAACAAACTCTGCAGCTTTATATTATTAGCATAGATAATCTTCCTCGTTAAATTGGCTATCTAACTTGGAAAGAATTTTGCCAGTGGGAGCTGTCGTTCCTGAGATTAGCGCATTAAAACATACAAGCTCTTCAGCTTCATATCTTATATACAAATTAATTATACAATACAATAACATTGTAACTTAGGAAATTGTTTATGCAATCGGCCTTCAAGATGTGTTTCGGAACAATTTCCATAGTAAAATTGTTACATAAGTTTGTTCGTTAATAAATATTCTACGGCGATCCTACGGCCATTCTGCGGCGTACTCGCACAATACCTGACATCATTGCTATTGGCAATAACTACAAAGTAAATAGTTACTACTAGTGTAAATGGCAAAATGTTGTGTTTAAAACAATTTATGATTTCTTATCTATCATCGATATATTCTGTTACAAGTTTCCCTTTAACAACTTTAGATATAAACATTGATTTGAATCTATTGCAGTCTTGTTCATTGATAGAAGGGCATAACTACCGCCGCATCATCAAGCGCTTTCGCCCGCGTGACTCCGATCCTCTAAGTCTTGGCGTCATATTATACAACTATAAGTCTTCCTCGTTAAATGAACATTTTTTTATTCAGGTCAGTAGTTCCTGAGATTGGCGCGTACAAATAAACAAACTCGTCAGTTTTATATTATTCATACACAAATATAGATATGGGTCTCCTGATCTAGGTGGGCCGGCCCGACCTGTTTTAAAAATTAGTCAGGCCTAGTGTCCATAGAGATGGGAGATAGACATGAAAAGCGTCCATCGAAGTCGATAGAAAAAGCATTTGCTGTTCTTTTAGTAGAGATATCTTTACGAAACGCTCATACGAGGCAGAGATAGTAATGTTTTTCTCATCTCTCTTCTCTTCCCCCGTCAATAACGTAAGTCCTCGGTAAGTTACACCAACTGGACAGTGAAGCCGTCTTTTTAGGGGTTCAAGTGGTCGAGAGGCAGCTCCCCGGTCGTGCCGGCCCGCTGCGATTCGCTAACATGGATACAGGTCAAACAAATCATTGCAGTTCTAATGCAGCGCGCTGGGCCAGCATGTTGCTTTACATACAAATTATAGAAAGTTCTAATCTACTTAACAACGTATTATTATAGAAATAAAACAATACACCAAATGTTTTTTTTACTGCTCAAAGCTGACGAAAGTCTCCAGTACAGCTTCATCGGTTACTATAAGTCACGTCGGGCAGCGTGATGTGTGATTGTGGTCGATAGGGGGACAGACAGATGGGAAGAATGCATCCCGATAGTTATCTAAAACTTGCTAATGTAAGCTATCATTATCCTCGCCGATAGGACAGGGTCCGCTCTCGGACTAGCATTATCGTGGGGCCGGTGGGGCTATAATCACTGGGTGGTAACCGTCTCCCCCGTCATGATAGCTACCTCCTACGTCTCAATAACACGGGGAGGTGGTACGACTCGCGCGCGGTCGTACGGTGGTTTGATTTGAGGTGGTTGGCAAATCGCGTAAGTTACTGGAATTATCTCCTATGACTGCACTAACACCGTCGTTCTGACTTATTCCATGTCGAACGTGTGTGCTGTTGTAGTGATGACTAGTGACGTGTTTTTTTTATCTCGGACCCGAAAATTATGCTCTGGAAGCGAAGAGCAGCCCGATACAGCTTCATCGGATTGCTATGATTGCTCGTGTGGCAACGAGACTAGATTAGGGGTCGAAGGAGGGACCGACCCCCCTCTCCCGCAGATGGGAGCTGTGCATTCCGATATGAGAGTGTTTGTAACTCATTCCCAGAGATATTATTATCAAGGCCAAGGGGACCGAGGTCCCTCTTTCCCCGACTCCAACGTCGGGGCTGCACGGCGCGGTTGCTAGAATGGCCTCGGCGCTGACGTGACCGTTTGGCTCATGGCCTGTGGTGCGGGGAATTTCGCGGGTGATGCTAGTTGCCAATAAAGCTTTATCTATGTATCTACATGAATAATAACCGTATGGCATATCTACTATTGCAGTAGGTTATATACAGTACAGTACAGAGCACATTGTCTCAGATAAACACTAGATGGCGTATTAGGTCTCATAACGCCGATGCACGTAGACAATTGACGGCAGGCGCATACCGAATTAGCCAACGCCGGTCCTTAATGGTCTTAGTAACCTTCACTAATACCCGCGCATACGTCGACCTACATCAATTTTCATGCAAATATTTACAATGTGAATACAAAAAGCGTTGAACAGACGTTGCATCATTTGCCGCTGACATAAATGGGTTATTTGAAGGTACTGAACAAACGATATAACGCGGGAAAATGGACGTCCGGCTGGCTCAGTTGGTAACGTAGCGGTCACCAGAGGTCACGGGTTCGAATCCCGCCTAGGTCTTGGATGCTTATGCAAACATATAAAATTTCGTAAATTTATAAGGATGTCAAATATATTTCCGTTGTGTAGTACCTGTAAAAAAAAGTCCTTACGGTACTTACCACAGGACCAGGCTGACGTGGTGTGATAAGTCCACAGATATTATTATTATTATTATTAAGTGAAATCGAGCGAAACATTGACGGTGAGAGTAACATTCGACCGTTCGTTTCGTTTCAGAATCTTTCACTTCAGAAACATTTTCGTTTTCAGGAGTAAACTCCGGCTGCGTGTCGGAGGTGACAAGTTACTTTTTCAGTTAAAAAATACAAACACTTTAGAATGTGTTGAGGACACTTTTTACGGACCTGAACTTGTACTTGTGGAAGTGAAAAGAAGCCCGATACAGCTTCATCGGATTGCTATAAGTGCTCGTCGGATGACGAGACTAGGTTTGCTGTCGAAAATGGGTGACGCAATGCCGCAGGTGGGAGAGATACCGATATGAGAATGTTTATAATAGGTAATTTAAGTATTATTATCAAGGCCAGAATCTACGGGTCCCCGATCTCCCGACCCTGACTTAGACAGCAGCTTGCGCGCGGTAGGTAAAATAGTCTCGGCGCTGATTGCTCATTGAGAGGATCACGAATGGTTGTTTAGGAGGTCTGTAACAATTTGATTAGGAACATGTCGATATTGAAAAGTAACATGCCTACCTGGTATATCTGTCGCAATCGGATTGTCTAAACCGCTGCATTTCATTACGGCTAGCCATTTTCAAAAACAGAGCCGTTTTTTTGTGGCGGGCTAACGATCAGCCACATTGAACACGGCTGAGTGAAGTTGGGTCAGAAAGAGTTCGACGTACGATATTCAATAACGCTATTAGTAGCCTTATTGAAATAAAGTGAATCATTATCCGCCTTTTTGATACTTTTTAGTTCCTAAATTTAACACTCGCGGTGTTGCTTGACATGAAAACAACAATGGCGTCGATTGTAGGATACAGAGAAATAATAAAATTATGCACAGGTAGGTTTGAAGGTTTAGGCGGGAGCATAAAATAATGTTATATAAGCCTCCGAGGTGAGGTAATTTTTTTTCTTTGCAATCAAAACACTTGGGCCTAATTTCATACTTGTATCAACCACTATCACTGCCTAAAATCAACAGATTTAATGAGGCGAAACGTCAGCCGCCTTATTGAAGAACGTCTCGCAATGACAATCCGGCGAATCGTTAGCCCGCCACAGAACAAAACGGCCCTGTTTATGAAAATGGCTAGCCGAAATGTTATACGGCGTTTTGTACAAAACGAATACACCATATCCGTAGATACAACGTGGATAGAGTAGGAAGACCAACCCGCTGGTCTGACCAAATTGGCGTTTATCGGGACTCACAGTGACAGCCCTAAGGTGAGCAGCCCTGAGGTGACTATAAAATAAGCCAAAGCCTTTATATTTTTAGATCTTTTTGTCAGTATTTCCGAGCGTGTTTGCGGATACCACACAAAAACTACCCAATGAATTTTAACGCCATCAAAGATGTATTGCTTCAGTGCATTTAAAAACCTACTAAATTTCGTTATATTACTCCACTCAAAGTCAGAACTAAGGAATTGTAATATCTTGAATAAATAATATACTTTTGAAACTATTTCCACAAATTTATTAATTCAAATTACATAAATACGACCGGCATCGATTATTCATTCTCAGGAGGAAAGTAAATTTCTTAGTAAAAAGATGTAGCACTTTCCTCCTGCGTTTGCAATTTTTCTGTCCTACCTCGATAGTACGATCCTTGGACCTGTTTGTACTGCCTCTGCATGAGCTGGGAGAAAAATTTCGACGTAGGTAGGAGCAATAACTAAAAATCTTTTATCATTTCATCCGTACTCCTTCCTTAAAACAATCTAATTTAGAAATAAAACAAATAACCTACAAATAACCCTCGATAAATAATTGTGGATGCTTGTTCCAGAATTATTTATCGACGGAATTATCACGATCAGAAATAGTTGAAGTTCGTATTGCGTACGCAGGTGCGATCGGCAAGGTTTGGGCCTCGGGTCGAATCAGATACGCCACCCACGCGTGCAAATATGGACTTTTAACTGCCGTTATGACGCTTCACATTGCCTTAATACTAAATGTATTGAAGCAATTTTCATAATGTATCTACTGACCTAGACGAGCCCCGTATTCACAATATTTTTAGTCGGATTGGTTGGATTTTGAGCCACTTTGAGTAGAAACACCAGACATTAAATCTGTTACAGAATTATTCCTGTAACGTTCAATGGTACAAATAAAGTTTGTATTTGTACCATTTGAAACATGTTTCTACGGTTTTATATATATATGCATGTTGAAGAAGTTGCCGTTTCTTTGCAAAGAAGCAGAGACAAAAACCAAGCATTATTCCTGTAACACATTAGTTTGTATCCTTTGAAACCTGATTCTACAGTTTATATGTATGCATGTTTAATTAGCTCTTGCAGTTTCTTTTCATGAATGGAAAGGGACAGAAGGAGAGATAAAGAGTACTTTTGTGCTAATGTAAACCTTAACCTGGCTGTAACAGTTATTAACAATTATAAACAGGTATTTTTGAAAAGAGATTCAAAATGTTATGGATTATGACTGTTTCAATAAGGGAACAGAAATGGAAAACTGTGTTCAAAACACTTCACCCCTTTACCACTAGTAGGGCCCGGGTACTGTATATCAATATATACAATACCCGGGCTACTGTATATCAATATATACAGTACCCGGGCTACTGTATATCAATATATACAATACCCGGGCTACTGTATATCAATATATACAGTACCCGGGCTACTGTATATCAATATATACAGTAGCCAATGTTACAGTCAAACTTTTTGTAGGAGTTGCTGCTACGTTGCATTGCACCCGAATTCTACTATAAAGGTAGATCTGTAGCCTTTAGACTGAAATTATATCCAAGAAATTACACTAGTCCTACTAATGTTAGAAATGTAAAAACTTCTTCTAGGTAACATATTAAACACACATGATGACAAAATAACATAGACATCATTCTTATACTTCTATGCAAAAACTACTTAACGTATTTAATGAAACTTGGGAGCACATATAGATTACAGCCTAGAATAATGTTAGACCTTTTTATACCGAAAAAAAAATACGGTGTCCACGGGACTGATTCTACGCTGATGAAATTGTGAGCCACAAGGAATATAAACTAATTATTTTAGTAGACGTAAAACGAACACCAATCCTGTGGCAATGCAATGTGTTGCCACAAATAATATGATAATTTACAGGCGTTTCGCAAACATATATTCTTTTTAATCAGACTAAACAATAGCCAATTTTATGATGAGACTTATGCACAATTTGCCATTATGAATTGTATCACTTTAATTGGGCAATACAACATACAATTTAATCATTGTGACAATGAGAGCAAGGAAAAACTTTCATTAATATATCGGGTATTAGACGCTCGACAGTAAAGGATGGACATCTCAGATCTCTACAGATCGACATAGTCTGACCCACCTCATCAGACGACCTCCGCGCCGTAGCCGGTCCGGGACGGATGCGAGTAGCAGGAGATCGGTCGTCTAGGCGTTCATTGAGAGAGGCCTGAGTCCAGCAGTGGACCGAGACGAGCTGATAATGATGGCGATGACGAACCCACGTCATGTAGGTAAAACATTGTACTGTAGGTGGTACCTCCCACTCACTTAATACCACCGTGAAGTGACACCTGCGGCGTCACGTATCGTGCGGTTTGTGAGCAGCCGGTGGCCCATTAGGGGGGGGGGAGGTACGGCAACGCATCGGCATAGTAATTATGCTGATGAATTGCTCGTGTGTCTACTATAAAAATGACATTATATAAAAAAGTGAAATCGACACTTAAATTTTTTTTTAGGATAGAACATAAGAGACCGACAATATACTCTAATGCCATCTGGCGTGCATTGCATATGCCATGTGGATGGCCAACTTCGGTACCAGCTGAACTGTAGGAAAATTATTGACACACCACTTTTTACCAGTGTGCTTCACTTTTTTCAGAATGTTCATTGATTCAAACATTTTGTAAAATAATAACAATCACATATTCACATATTATATGTATACAAGTATTATAATTTCATTCCTTCCGAAAACATCGATGCTTTCAAACTTATCGATGTTATTATATTTATCGTATGCGATATAACGATGTTTTTTTTTCTAATTTTGACCCTCCCTACATGTCAATAGTACAAGGAACGCGCGGTATGGAGATCTCTACGTAAACATACACATTAAGTGACACCAAACGATATGTTAGAAACCTCTTAAGGTATAATCAATAAAAAATAAGAGCCAATCGATACAAAACACTCACATTTCTCCTACCGTTATCGCCATATAATCGAAGGAGTAGGAAGAACCATGATACACTACATTCGATGGCCTGAAATTAACGAAAATTAACCAATAACATTTACTAAGGTATTATAATAATAAAATATTATGGATAATTTTAAGTCGTAAATGATGCCAAAGCTTTTGGGGTTCCGTGCCCAAAGGGGCGTCTATTTGTCACAAAACTGTATCTCAAGAAACGTGATAAATAGACAATTAAAATTTTCACATATCGTAATGCATCTCTCCCATCTGCAGGAGATTGGGGTGACCTCTTTTCGACCCTAAACCTAGTCTCATCGCCCGACGACCACGGCATAAATTCAGGTTCGAACAAAGAATATCAACGTACTGAATAACAGACAAGTGACCAATTACTCACAAGTTATGTAATAAAACGGATTTAAATATTAGATGACCTGTTTTAAAAATAATTTATTATTCTATTTAAATGTACGAGTATATATAGTACCTAGACTCGAATAATCTATTTAAAAGTAGCAGAATCATAATATTTTTTTAACTATTTTAAAGAGTAACACGAATATAAATAGTCTATATTAGTACTCGCTATGCCTATCGGTTTCATTAGAAGTTCTTTTTATTTCGTTAAAACGCATTTTAGAATTGGTAACGAAGTCATAAGGCAGAGAACTAGAGTATCACGCGACGAATATGCCCGCTGAAGTAGCAATGGGCTGGGGCGCACTCAGAAGAATAGATGGCAGATGGGCCAATAAGGTTCTGGAGTGGAGGCCGCATTTAGGAAAACGTAGTGTTGGCCGATCGTTCACCAGATGGGAAGACGATCTCCGTGCAGTAGCCGGTCCGGGATGGCTGCGAGTAGCAGGAGATAGCTCGACCTGGCGTTCATCGAAAGAGGCCTATGTCCAGCAGTGAACCGATAATGACGATAATGATGAAAACGCATTATTACGTTCATCCAGATAGTAATCTATTTCGGTGCCTTAGTTCATCTCAATCTGTACGGTAGTGTTTCGTGAAAGGATAAAAAACACACAAAACAACTTTCGCATTTTATAATAATATAATAAGGAAAGACATTTTAATAAGAGATAGTACCGCATTACAACTGAATTGACTTGGGAGATGTCTTGACACCGCCGTAAAGCTGTCGCGTTTCGTTCGGTTTCTGATTAGCCGATGGCGCATTGGAGGAGAGAAGGAAAGGAGGGAAATTAAGCAAATGTCTACAGGTATAGATAGTCGTCAAAAGGCCTTTTTTGCACTCGGTTACGATTAAAAAAACATAGACGGAGGCAAGTGAAAATACCAAACAGAATATGACATATTATACTGAAAACATTGACACAGAACAGAATAGCTATATTTAGCTACATTTCGTCGATACCGTTGTTGCCATGTCCTTGTCGCATTGCTGTCGAATCGGGACGGCTCGACTCCGCAGGCCGTAGGATATGATAACGACAAGCAATCGTATTCTGCGGATGTTTATGAGCCTTAATAACCGCCGATAAAGCTTCTCCTGATCGCATCGCAAGGCAATCTCGCTTTCGTTCTACCTGCTAGGACAACAAGCTAGTAGAGGTTCGATCCCTGAGGCTAGAGGAGCGACACACATACTATGCTACAATTCAAATATCCTCTCCTAAGACCTTATTCCTGGTGGATGTGATTTCTCTTCCTTAGCAGTTATAAAAAGTAACCATTGAAGTTTGTAATTAGAAATATAACCTTTGCAAATCACCAGGTCATAGGGCCTCACATGTCACCAGGGACGAGACGCGAGACGTTAATTTGCGTGTCCGTTATAACACCAAACTATCATTTCGCAAACACAAATTTGAATCTTTAGAAAGATGTTGTAGCCCTCCTCCTTTCACCAATAGAGTTGAAGGAGGGACACGTTCTCATTGAGAAGGACATTTTAAAAGAACGATTTAGGTTCTTTTAAATAAATATTATAAAATGTTGTAGCGTAAATTTTTAAATTTACCACGATGCGTGAGGGAGCATTTGTAAAATTATACCTATGTATAAATGTGTAGAGATAACATTGTATATCTTTTACTACACAAGATGTTATGTAAACGCGATAGCAAGATTTATTTCATACGAAGGTAACCATGTGGTATAATATCACTGCTTAATACATAATATAATTATACATTATTAGCAACACTTTGGTATAGTAATAACAGCAGTTTCGATGAAACATCAATACAAATCTTTTAACTTCGTGGGCTAGCACGAGCAACGTCGCACCGTAGACTTGTGTAGCCCTAAATATTAGATAGATAATTTATTAAAAAATGTTCTGGTCATTGACAGAAAAGCAACTTCCATACTTTAGTAGGAAGCTGAGCGTCTGCAGTCACCCTGTATTTATATTCAAGACTGTGCCAAGTAACTCACATTCACTGATGATACCAAGGTAATTCACGTTTTTCTATAAATAGTTGCGATACTAAATCACTGTCAAAATCAAACAAATGTACACTGTTACATCAATATTTTTAATTTCAACGTAATTTTATGGAAGATCAATACATGGTGACAATTATGGAAATAAAACTGACTTTTTACAATTGAATTCCTCAATGCTATAGGCACTCGATATAATAATAGAACTAGGTGTGAACAATTTTTTATAATATATACGCACAAATATAAAAAGACTGCTCACAATTACACATACTGACACACTAATGTTATAATATCTAAAACGGTTTAAAAATTACAGGTCTGAATCCATGTTAGTGAGCATTACGTGAAGCAGATGTGGAATGAATATCGGCCTACATTAATAAAGCAGATATATCACTAATATACCGGCGCACCACCATTAGTCTAAATTATATACAGTAATAGCAAGCAGTACTACAGGCATTGCAACAGGTGAAACTAATTCAACAATACAGTTTCATGAAACATTTTTGTCCTTCGCAAAATACCTGTAATGCCAACCTGAACCTTACACATTTTTTATTATTATTAAGTGCCTTTCACTTATCACCATAATATTTATTTCACGAACATGGTTTTGCTTATTTTACTTTTATTTCTATGTGGCCGGTCGATGTGTTTGGAGTGTCCGCATCCGCCTCATGCAGCATACCAAGCAATACATGAAGCAAATTTTAATTTTTTCGAATACATTCTTTACGTTTTATATTAATAAACTATGGGATTCCTTGCTATTTTTGGAAAATGTTACATTTCATACTGATACATAATTTTAAGCTTTATTACATTTTAAGATTTACACACAACATACTTGGCTTACTCTGCTATCTACTGACCACATAGTAATATGTCTAATCAATTCTCTAGTTTTATACTTCACATGAGATACTTTAGAGTAAATAGATTGGTTCACATCAACATGATACAATTATGATTCTAAAAGCAAAGTTGAAACAATCTTAACAATGTCTCAACAGTGAATGCAAGAAAATCAGAACATTTCTCATGTACACTATGTAAAGTGAAATTATTCTATGAACAACATACTGAAAGTAATCTAAAAAACAATCATCATTATTCTATACTTCATGATTGAAAGACTACAATTGTAGACTTTCACATTTGCTCATTTTGCAAGCCCTTATGTAACTTGAAGTTTGAAATGTTACAATGAAACATCCTTGAAACCCTCACACTTACAAATGCAGACATAATTGCAAATGTTTTTGTACCGAATTTGATAATTTGAATCCTAAAACCACAAATTATAGAAAGTATGCAAAGGTAATACTGACATGTAAAAATATCTAAAACTATTGTAGAGGTTTGGTTGATGTTTATTACACTAATCCACAATTGGCTTTATTTACACAAAAGAACATTTTAAAAATTATTTTTATGGCACCAATAAATAAAAGACTCAGTGTATTTTAATCGAGGTATTTCAAATTCTACATAACAGGTTCACTATTCACATGACAAGACATTGTTTCCAAATACATATAATATTAAATACACGAAGGTAACATATTTTAGACTACATAATCTGAAATTGATTACGCATAAGACAAGCAATTTGGTCTGCCTCTAACTCTACATGGACATTAGTTAAGGATATATATTTAGAATAATTGCTAAGGAGCACAATTTGATATGATTTAGCCTCGTCCATCAATACATAACAATGGATTTCACATTTCATTAAGATAAAAAAGAAATTGACACAAGCATTACACAATTAAATTAAGTGCAAGATTAAATGATGTTTCGAGGAAAATTAATCTAATGACTATTACTTACCCTTAAACTCACAATTCATTACAATGTAAAATTTTCTACAAATATCTAGGTTGGTAGATAATTATTTGTACAGCCTGGATTTAAAGTGCTACATCTATTAGCTCTAAGAAGTAAAACTGCCAGTGGATTAACATTAATGCACTCCAATAGCTTTATTTTTAAAGCAACCATACTCATTGCTATCATCGGTTGACGATTTCCATAAAGCACATAAAGACACTTGTATAAAAACTTATTTCATGAAGAGAAGACTTTATTTCAAAACAAAGACTTAATACAAAATCACGATACAGAATGTGAAAAGTTATTGCTCTTGAAAAACAGATTTTAGCAATAAGCATGAGATGACCCACCATACTATATCAATAAAACTGACTTTCTACATACGTATGTGCTTATTTTACCTTCACATTATCATATAATACATCTACAAAACAAGGAACTATACGAATTACACTTAAATACAAATAAATCCTTACGTCAGATCACAAACGCAGGTAGAATTGCACAAATCAACATCACTACAATAAATTAATCTCTTTTACTGATTTAGTGATTCCTTAATGTAAAATATCAACTGATCTCTAACAATCATAGTTTCTAAAAAACCAATAACAATGTCAAAAATCAAAAACTCTCATAATATATCCCCACAATGTACAAATAAGGAAAACAACCCGAGGACTATTTTCATTTGTGTTTAAAGTGAATTTCACAGAAAATGTACAACGCACTTCTGGATTTGACATCCATTCCATCCAATTAAAAAATAGTAAAAAAGATTCACTACTAAACTTCAAACTCTATCAGTAATCTAGAAATAATGCTGGTACTAGATGTATTATGGCAAAAAATAAGATTAGCTTTGACTTCTAAAAACATTTAAACTTGCAGCATGCATTGCAGTACATTACAAATGCAATGATTGTGGTCTACTTGCTGAACTGCCACAAGACTAGATCAGCTAACAGATTACATCAAGAGATGAGTCCATTTATTTGTGGAGTAGAAAATTTATCTCTCAGAACAAAACATAATCAAAGGAAAAGTTTACATTATGTTGGCTGTATAAGCAGATAGTAGGATGAATTTTAGAAGTATACCACTATTATGAACTATATAAACGTTTTTCTTGACCACTTGGGAAGGATGTAAGGAAAATAACATCACTAAAACATTAGGAATTCCCTCTCATCTCATCATGCCTTATTTTACCAGAATTGTCAGCTCAGGAGTGATGATTCAATGTCTATACACACCCAAAGCCTTCTGCACGGAGATGCTTTCCTTGACTTGCCATGACATATATCACGGTAGATTAGCTAATACAAAACACCTACTCACGGGAATGTCCGCACGCAGGCTCCAACAATGCGCTCAGAACTCTGCAAATTCCTTCGAGCATTTTTCTGTCGATGAGATACGCAATGCCTCCTCTTCATAATCATCAAAGTTACTAGTATCACCGGGGCCCTTACAGCGAGGGATGAATGGTGCCTCAATCTTCTTCTGAAAAACGGCTATCCAATCGGTACTCGCAAACCATTTGTGCCCTTTTATGTCATTCACTCCAGCTTTCAAATTACCATACCGTTTTGTCAAATCCACCTGCAGTAGGTTACGCAGGAGGTCTTTAAGATCTGACCCAAAGTGGGAGGGAAAACGGACTTTTCCAGATACGATTTTCTCATAAATCTGTATAGGTTGGTCAGCGAAAAAGGGCGGGTAGCCTGCCGCCATTTCGTATACAAGCACACCCAGCGCCCACCAGTCTACCGCTTTATTATATCCTTTCGAGAGAATGATCTCGGGTGCTAAATATTCGGGAGTACCGCACAAAGTCCACGTACGGCCTTTGACTCGTTTCGCGAACCCGAAGTCGGTCACTTTTAGATATCCCTGTGAGTCGATCAATAAATTTTCGGGTTTCAGATCTCGATAAATGAGATCCAGGTAGTGTAGGTACTCGAATGCTAGTACTATCTGTGCGGCGTAAAACCGGGAATGCGGTTCCGAAAACCGACCCACTTTGCGGAGGTGAGAAAACATCTCACCCCCTGGCACATACTCTAAAACCATGTAAAGATTTGAGTTATCTTTGAAGTGAAACTTTAGGCTTACAAGAAATGGGAAATTGATAGCTTGCAAGATACGTTTCTCGTTGAGCGTATGCTCTACCTGTTTCAATTTCACAACTTTTTGCTTATCTAATATTTTCATAGCATAATATTCTTTCGTCGGCTTATGTTGTACTATCATAACTCGTCCAAAAGAACCAGTGCCGAGCGTTTTAATTCGTTCGAAATCATTCAGTCCGGCGGTGTTGGTAGGATTTTTCTTCCATTTCTCCTCGAAATCTTCCTTAGCCTGGTCAAGGAACTCCTTGACGCTTTCGGCAGCATCCACCTTTTTGTTGGCGGTGGCAGCATTATTGCCCATGACGCACACCACAAGCTATACAGAAACTTTGATATGCCTTATGTAAAGGCTACCGTTTCGCACTAATCGATGCCTCTCTGTAGGTCCACGTAAGAAAGGGGCAGGTCAACATAAACCAATTTGAAATAATGACATCCTCAATGTTTAGAACACGTTTGCACGTCACGAGATACACTTATTACAAGCACACATTGACACGACAGCATAGAAACAAGATATTTTTCTAAATTGTTTTATAACATTCACGAAATAAAATGGCTTCCACTACCGAACTCAATCGACAGAGCGAGGATCGAGCGAGCGATTTGCTCACGGGTGGCGGTCAAGTATGACAGTGTTGCTGTTTAGCCTATTTAAATTCTACAGAATTCTACACAGACCTACTAAAATACAATGATGGGAATAATTTTTATACCATTGCATAATCATTAAAGGAAATGTTAATTTGTGTGTGTATATATATATATATATATATATATATATATATATATACAATTTGTTTAGTGTATGTATGATGCAACATTTAGTGGTAATTAATATATGACGCCATCAGAATACGAGAAACCATTTTTTTGTTGACGCGGGGAAACGCATTTACGCGCCTTCACCGACCCTGGGTGGGGTACAGTGGTGTGTGGGACTCGCGGCACCTAATAGTGCCGAATACCCACACAAGCCACCGCCGAATACCCACAGAAGCGCCATCTCCTATTGCTGTTAGGTCCCCTCTTCTTATAAGAGGGGTAACGAGAGGGATTCCTCCTCCTGATCTTTAAGCCCCCTCTTCTTATAAGAGGGGTTCAAAGATCCCCCTCCGTTCAATTGGCTTCGCCTGGGTTCGCCCCAGGCTACTAAGCCCCACCGCCACGACAAGACTTTAACCATGGTGGAGAGTATACGAGAAACCTGTGTTAACTATACACAGTGGGCTTAAAATCTGCTACTGTGTGCGCAGTTACAGTAGCCTTCTCCATTCCCTTATTCTTTTTTTTATAGAATAGGGGCAAACCAGTACTCAGAGCCCTTCTACGACTACCCACGCCCAGGAACATCTACATAATTACTATGCCGATCAGCTACTCACAAACGCGACACTGAAGATGTTACTTTATGGTGGCATTATGTGAGCGAGAATTACCTCCCCGGTCGTGCCGGCCAAATTCCGTTGCATAGGAAGATGTAGTGTCGTGCACTATGCATGGTACTACCTCCTCCTATTCAGCATGGCACTACCTCTTCCTAAAATTACTCCTAAGCACAAGATCTACCACTTTCCTAGTGCACGGGGGCGTAACACCCCCAACCTTCTGACTGTTATGAAAAACTGGGAAATCCTAATAACATTTATTTATTATTACCCGGGTCTCGTAAAAGTGACCACATAATCTGACCTCTAGACTGAGGCTGTCATTAATATACATGTTCATGCCAAAGGCATAATCGGAATCGATATTCAAGTTTGGAGATGTACAAATCATTAATACAAGCTTATAAGGTACCACTGATTATTAACTTGTAACGTGACAATAAGCTGCCTCCCTATAGGTTTCTGTGCAAGAACGAGCGTCTAGTTATGCCTTTCATTCTCTATCAGTAGTAGTAGTAGACAGAGATAAAGGTAAGGTAAGATACAGGATAAAATTTTTAATCAATATTCAGATTATAATTGATTATAACCAAGTATTGGCCAACTATAATTAGCCAATAAACATATACGTCAACATATACAAAATGTGTCTTATATTAGGTATGTAAATAATACGCAAAAACGTATATAATAAGTTTACGGTAAAAAAAAATGCCATGCAGCATGACAGTAACTAAGTAACTATGCTGTTTAGTACATTTCGTGTGATTTGTGAGTTTCTGGTGGCATATTGGAGAGGGTAGAGGAAATACAACACATCTGCATGATAATTGGGTGAATTTCTATGGGTGTTGGTAGTACCCACAAAGCCCCAACTATTATTTGTCTCGCATTTATCCGGTAGCTATATAATAATGTTGGTGACGTGTATTGTAAAGGTGTTCCCAGTAGTTGGTACAACACGCCTAAGTATTCTATAAGGCCTCGAAGACTGAACACTCAATCACGTACGTTAGACCTCAAAGTGAGAGTAGCATTAATTTTCATGACAATCTAAAACTTTAATAGCATCTTTAAAATGTCTTGATTTCAATTATGCGATATGTACAACTACAATATTACTATACAATATTATATTATTACAGAACGCATTATTTTTGTACGCGTAATGCGTTTTATACATTTTATAAATTATTCAATACGAAACATCGATAATAATAATAATCCCGTGACGGACTATCAGCATCTAATTTAATTCGACTATCACTTATATTGTAATATGGTGGTATAAAAATTTACAATTTCTTCTAGTTTATTGTCGCTGGTATCATTTATTCTCACATACTAGGCACCAGGTGGCGCCACAAGGCCGTTTGCGCAATCCGACGATATTCAATTTTACAATATCTAGTACCTACCTTACCTACCGATTCCATACTGTTGATGCTCATGTGTGCTTTAAGGCTATCAGCAATGGAAAACGTATTATCACTACTTTCAAAGGAAACCTTACATCTCTTATATCCTACTAATATTATAAACGCGTAATTTAGTAACTATGAATAGATGTTTGTTACCCTTTTACGTAAATAACTACTGAATGGATTTTAATAAAACTTATAATAATATCATAACTAATATATCAGAATAATACATAGGCTATATAAAGATATTGTGTGAATATGTGCGCAGAAGAAGTCGCGGGCACCAGCTACTTCTAATTATGTTAAAATGTTATTGAATCTTCACCAAACTAAAGTTAAGTATGATAGGGATACCTATATAGTTTACCGTCTAGTTCCACAGCACTCTGAAATCAATCATTCGTATTGCTTGTAAAGGCGCAAAGTATGTTGTGTATCATAACGTAATAGGCGTTAGTAACATTTGAATGAATGTTTATAATAAATAATGTTGGTCGACCGTTTACCAGGTGGGAAGCCGATCTCCGTGCAGTAGCCGGTCCGGGGTGGATGCTAGTAGCAGGAGATCGATCGTCTTGGTGTTCATTGAGAAAGTCCTATGCCCAGCAGTGGACCGATAAGAGCTGATAATGAAAATAAAGAATGCCATGCTACATAGCAGTCGAATTGCTCCAACACGACCGTGGGAGTTAGAGTGGTGGTCTCCCTCACTCCAGAATATTGGAGTAAAGAAGGAGAGCAACACATCTGCATGACAACAGTAATGCGGATTTCTATGGGCGCTGAAAGTCGTCAAAAGACTTTGATTTATCATTTGCCCATATATTATAAAAATGTACATCAAACCCGACACTGGTCCGACACGACCGGGTAGGTAGAGAGGTGTCCGAGTCGCTCGCATGTTCCCGTGGCAGAGTGACGGCTACGCTGTTGCGTTACATGGTTTGTGAGTGGCTGCTAGCTCATTGGAGAGAAGGAAAGCAACATCAAAAAGTTCTGGCTGCACACTTGTCCACATTAACTATAGAAAAGTAATAATGAGAATAAAAAATGTGATAAGTCATTTTAAAAAAAATGTGAATAAATTAGGTGGTGTGGTGTATAACCATTCTGACCAATGTTAACTGGTATTAACTTTACAATAGAAACCTTATGCAGCTAATTATGTAGCTATTTGTTCTTTATAGTATAAGGGGACAAACGAAAAATCAACTTTGAAGAATACCAACGCCTATTAATATCCGCATTACCGTTTCGATGGTGTTTTTAGTGCGTAGATGCGCTGCCCTCCCTCCTCCCTCCAATGGCCGACCAGCTGACAGCTCGGAACTCACTAGTCACAAACCGCACGAATGGCGACAGGATAGCTGTCAGTTTACGGCGTTGTCATGTGAGCTCGATTATGCCGGCTCAATTCGGCACTACCTCTTACAAAATCGTCTATTATCCTTTTTTATATAGCATAGTGGGGCAAGCGAGCAATCGGAATCCTTCGATGACTACCGACGCCCATGTTAAACAGATGCATTGCCATCCCATCGTCCCCCTCCTAATTGGCAACCGGTTACTCACAAACCGTACGAATCAAGTAAGCGAGAGATACTTCCCGGTCGTGCTGGCCCCATTCCGTTGCATAGGAGGATGTAGTGTCATGCACCACGCATGGCACTACCTCCTCCTATGCAGCATAGCACCACATCTTCCAAAATCCTACTTA
This sequence comes from Eumaeus atala, assembly GCA_017140195.1. NCBI lineage: Eukaryota > Metazoa > Arthropoda > Insecta > Lepidoptera > Lycaenidae > Eumaeus > Eumaeus atala. The sequence goes on along the minus strand of JAFELO010000940.1, from coordinate 701,796 downwards.
TTGTTCATCAAAATAGGTACTAAGCATTAGATTTTCATTTAAATCTTTAATATACTCAATGGATTTAGCTTTTATAACACATAAATTGCTACTAATGCCGTAAGGCTCATAAGCTATGTTTAAACGTTGTACAAAGTGAAAATTACAAATCAATTCCCTTTACGGGTTTACGATTTACGGCCATAGAGATTTCTCGATGTTTCCGGAGCGTTGGGCGGCTAGTGGCGTCATTCTGGGAAGGCACACCTCGGTGAAGGCCATACGCGCCGGAGTGCGACAGGGCAGCTGCCTATCCCCTTGCCTGTACGCGGCCTACACCAACGACATCCCCACACTCAATGATCCCTCAGGAGAGGGATGTCATGCTTGCACTGTTCGCCGATGACAGAGCATACATCACCTCGTCCCGAAAGCCCGAGCTCGCAACTGGGCGTATGCAGCGCATGCTGGACCGGTTGCCGGAGTAGCTGGACAAGTGGTGCATGTCCGTCAATGTGGATAAGGCGACGGCGCTATATACTCTCCATACCGGAACGTGCATCTCTGCAGTATCAAACGCGCGCTGCGGATGGGCTCGCAGGTAGACCGAGCGGTCAACCAGGCGAGAACAGCCCGCGCTTCTCTGTGGCCGGTACTAGCGTCATGACTTACTACACGGACGAAACTGGGGATTTACAAGACATATATCTGGTCACGCCTGACTTACGCCGCCCCCTCATGGTACGCGCTAACCTCCCAGGCCCAGCGGAAACGCCTGCAAGCCCAGCAGAACATATCCCTACGTACCATCACGGAAGCCTTGCGGATAGAGTCGCTGGAGAAGTTTGTGGTTCGATTGTCGAGCGCTATGTTCAATAGGGCAGACAATGGACCGCATGCTCATCTACGTGACCTGGCCCCTGACGGGAGACCGTATCTGCGTGCGTATCTCCCCCCCCCCCCCCCCCCC
>JAFELO010000940.1:674686-700835 GCA_017140195.1 Eumaeus atala | reverse complement strand
TGTTCCACCAAGCGGACTGGTGACTGCGTGTCCGGTGATCCGGACGAGGATCACACATGCACATGCATAACACATCCAAAGCACTACTCACCAACATTCATAACACACCACAATAAACAACACCACAACAAATAACAAAACCCTCGACAGGCCTACACTCCCCCTGAGCCCGTAAGCCACGATGGCAAACCCGCAGGAGTGCGGCCCCCGCTACCGAAGGGATAGTTGTTCCCTCGCGACCCAACCCGGGTTATGAGGTTCGCCTCAGTGCCCGTAGCCCTCACAGGGCAACCTGAAGACCAGTAGTAGAGAGATTCCGGAGCGTAGATAATTCAAAATTCACCTTGACACTGACTAATTGTGTTCGCTAACAGATGGCGTTACCAGTCAATTCTGTATTCTCATGTTCGAGCAAATATGTTGTTATCATAGAGGTATTGGAGATCTCTAATACCTCTATGGTGGTTGTTGTATGTTGCCCATAATCACTATAGGGTACGCCCACAATCAACCCGGTTCATCTCTTCCCATCTGCGGGAATAGAGGGGGGTCTGTCCCTAAACCTGAAGACAAAAAAGTCTTCGTAGTCAGTCGAACTGTTGAGGCTGGACTAGCGCCGCCAACCAGTATTAGGTCCCTCCGAAAAAAAAATGTATGTTGCCCATTCTTTCCTCCTCCTCTCCAGTGGTTGGGTGTGCCGGCCCAATTCGGCTGCAATGCAGCATAGTACTACCTCTTACTTACATCGGATAAAATGTAGTATCAGTAGTAAGTAGTAAAATAATAATAATAATATGAGTTCATGTTATCTCTAGTAACACTCTATTGCTACGTATGTCCAGAAAACGTGACAAAACTAATCTTCCATACTTCTTAATGGTTACATCGTTTACAAGGTTCGAAAAAAACAAAACCAAGTGCGAACGAGAATATATTAGAAGCACGAGTGTATTATCCTTAGTAACCCGGCAAAAAGATATTTTTGTTGTACGAGAGCCTCGTTAAATAATTAATTTAACGTAAATACATCAACTGTGAAAATGTCGACTGTTTAGTACCATGAGATATGGATGTCTAATGAGAGACAGAAGGGCCGTAGTGCATGATAATTTTCTTAAATTTAAATAGATTTTTGGCTGTTGTGAGTACTTTGACTGTGTTGTAACGTTAACATTTTCAGAGTTGAAGCTTTCATGCGTTGAACGTCACGTCACGTTTATATAATAATTAAAGCTTTTCCATATGTAAGTACCGATTGGTTAACAAATTTACTTCACAAAATTATGTGAATTTGTCTTCATTATTTTAGATATTCTACCTATTCAAGTTCACTTATGATCTGATAATGAAATCTTTCTTTGTAATTTATTATCAAAGAGGTCAGTATCTTTTTTTATAATTCATTGAGCTTTCTATAATGTGTTCCGTACGAGTATATTTTTCTTTTAGTGAATAAAACTAGGCCACTCAGAAAGTATTACGAGTAAAAGGTTTTATGTATGAGACACTGGCTGGACATAATTTGTTCTGCAAATGTATTATTTATAAGAAAAATTTGAAATTTATTCGAATTTTAAAATTTCGCTCTAATTTATTATGACCTATTTAAAATTGCCGTGTCTTTCACTGAAAAATGTATCTACACCGGGAACATTTTCGCACTATAATTTTTATAATTTCAAATATAACCTGAAACTCATACGATACACTACAAATGACATTTGTGAACGGACGTCCCAAGTCCTTCTATATCTACCGTGTAACGTCGGCATAACGAAGTGAAGCGCGGTTGCCCAACTTTGCGAAATCAAGAGTCTTTCTTCGTCTGTCGTCTTTAACGGCGGTTGTAGAAGAAAACAACAGTAAAAAAATAATTCAAGCCCATAAGTGAAATAAAGATTATCAGGAAAATATCAGCACATAACGCAGATTGTTTCATGAGATTTACATTTTTATGCAAACTGAATCAAAACGCCAGTCGACTGTTTGGGACTGTTGAAACATCAAAACAAAGCGACGTCTACCAAAATGAAGCGATTGAGAAGCGTAGGGAAAATTATGACTGTTAGCTCCTTCAGTACGACTTCTTGGAGTAAATTCCTTCTCCGGATGAAATGCTTGCCAGAAGTTTTTTCAGTTGTGAGGAACAAGCGACCAAACACAGGACTCCGCGGGTTTCTGCTTCACAGCGTAACGCGCCCGCGCTCAAAACGAGGGACTACGTCGAAACCACGCCGGTCAAACTCTCGGGTCAGCCTCCATATAATCCTGACCGACGTGTGATATTTTTTATTCACTAAAAAATCTGCTCGAATGGATACAATTTTCTTCTCCAGAAGATGCGCTAGAGCGTCAGCGTTAGAGCGGGCTGTAATGAGATAGTCTGCGGCGGAATGGAAAAAGTGCCGTGAAACTGTTCTAGACGCATGAAACTTTGTATGAGGCTGCTCTCAACTTGAAATTACTACTGAAAAGATGCTAATTACATTGAAAAGATTCAACAGGAACATATTTATCTAAAAAATATTATTTCTTACTTGCGCTATACTTTCTGAGTGTCCCACAAAACAATCTATACATAATAATTGTTATAAAACAAAGTCCCCAAAACTGTCTGTCTGTACATGATCGTTTTTCTCAAAATCTTCTCAACGGATTTTTATGCGGCTTTCCCCAATGGACAATTCACGAGAATGCTGTCAGTATATAATTTATTCAAGAACGGCTCTTATACCTGATTCACGGGCGAACTCGGGTAATCACTAGTACATATTATAAAACTAAGTCCCCAAAAGCTGTATGTCTCATCGATTTTCTCAAAATCTACTGAACGGATCTTCATGCGGGTTTAACCTTTAGAGCGATTCCCGATAAAGATTGAAGTGTATGCGTTCCTGATGTTAACAGGCGAAGCCGGGCGGATCACTTATCAATTTTGCCGATTCGCTCGCACAAGATCCGGAAGTCCATTTGCCAGCCGAGTTGTATTTGCGTTATTTAAATTGCCACGTCCTAGTCCCAGTTCCCGTGCCCCGGTTCGCCACCAGGAAGAAGGATATTAGATGTAGGGCTGTCACATTAAAAATAATATTTTTATAGAATAATAATGTCGTCCTAACCGAATTTCGGCTACGGCGGCCAGCTCCATAGAGACTGGCCAACTGTTGGCCAACAGGGTATTATATAGTGCAGTAGTGTGTGCGCAGGTACAAGTGCACTCTCTGTTCCCTCATCCTCCAAATTCGATGGGACGGCAGTCAACACCGTCGGAGAGAAATTCGACGCAGGGCTGACGGCTTCAAGTGTCTCAGAGGCACGGGGGTGTAACACCGCCAACTTCCTGACTCTCGACTGTTATAAGAAATTGATAAATCCAAATAACACTCGAACCACGAGGCAAATAATTTTATGGAATAACGGACAAACGAACAGAGGATATTTGAGTATTAACCTTTTATATCTCATTCTATTCTTCTTGCAAGCGAGATGACTGTAAACTCGTTAATAAATAATATCAAGTCGTATCGGTTTGAATTCCCTGTATTATATACATTTATTTTTTGGTAACAATTTGTATAAAAACAACACACAGGTATAATAAAGCATCAATGGAAATCGCGTTGAATAACTTTTAACAAAGCCCATTACCACACGTCCTCATGGCCCAGCTGAGCTCTCTTCATCTGTTACTCCAGACCAAACACTTTTTAATTTCAAAAGCAGGCTAACACGATTAATATATTTTGTGAATACAGAATTTTGGTAACTTTAACAGTGTAACTGTCTGCTTCGGTTTCTTGTCAGGGTCTTAAGCTACTCCAGGTCTTCCATGATAATCCATGTGCTGTCTTCCATGATAGTCCTATCTTCCATGATCAGTTTTGGACATTTTCTCCTTACTTTTAGTCTCTCTGTACCAATGTTCAGCTCTTTACGAGATGCAATTGCTCTATTCTGGTGATCGTGGTTGTCGACGGTCGGAATAGTGAAGAAGAAATTCAAAATTTTTGACTAGTTACAATTCTTAAACTACTGGTTCCAAATGAATGAAATTTGGTGTATACGATGTCTGCTTACTTACTAAAAATCATTTCGGATACCGTAACTGCAGAACATTACATCGAGGACGTCATCAGGCCTCAAGTGATCCCATTTGCACAGCGAGTGGGGCCTGGATTCATCCTGATGCAAGATAATGCCCGTGCACACACAGCTCGATTAAACCAAACTGTCAAAGAAGGGTCTCATATTGAGGTATTACCATGGCCAGCTAACAGTCCGGATTTAAATCCGATCGAGCAATTGTGGGACCAATTGAAACGAAGAATTAGAGAGAATAAGCAAGGGGTATACAAACAACAGCAGCTGATTGGCGCCTTAAAAGATGCTTGGGAGGAGATTCCAGATGAAAACGTGAGGAATTTAATCCAGAGTATACATAAGAGGCTTTTGGAGTGTATTGCTTAGAGAGGACATACTCGTTATTAAATAGAAGAAACAAAAGTGACAAGAACAGTAGTTTGTCGTTTACCGGTGAATACTTTTGTTCATGTTTTTCATTCAAAATGGCCAATTTTATTATGAACATAAAAAAACAATTCATGATCATTATTTTAAGCAACCGTTAGCCTGTATTATAATCAATAACATTATTTTGTAGTTACATTAGTTAAACAAGTTAATGTCTTTATTATTTTCATGATACATTAAAAAATCTTAGTGACCCTTATTTTGTTTTGAGTAGTATATATAATTACTGTTCCATAAACACTAATTGTCAAGGATTGTCCTTCATTCCTTATATTCAATATTTGAAGAATGTAGTGTTATTAGATCTTCATATTATATCTCAATTTAATAAACAGAAGAAGAAAAAAGGGGTACAGCTCCTTTTATATGAAATGTAATTCGTGCATTGTGACACGAATATATAGGTTCCCGGCAGAAAATAAAAATTTATTTTACCATGATTTGGGAATGGCAGATAGCGTCAGCCAACTCAAATATATCCATCCTCAACCTCGCCAAAAGGAAAAAGAGTGACATTTCTTCAACACAGAGAACATTAAGCCTTACAGTCAAAGATGACAGATACACTTTTTTTATAAAATATTTAAGTTTTAGAACATAATTGCTGCAATAGTACCTACCTGTACCCTTTTGTTACGACATAACTACAGAGCAAAATCATTGCTCTGTGGGCGTAACTCATAATTTCATTTCAAGACATGAAATTTCTACCTTTTTCTTTTTTTGACGCGGGGAAACGCATTTACGCGCCTTCACTGCCCTGGTGGGGTCCGGTGGTTATGGGTATGATAGTGCCGAATACCCACAAAAACCATCACGAGTGCCATCAGTGCCGCCCTTGGTGAGGTGTCCTGGAGCAACAAATCATCAGGGCACCTCGACGGCTAGTCAGCCCCTAAGAGTCGGCTCCACCTCCACAGATGGGGCTGCCCCGCACTGCAGGACAACCCCACTGACTTTGGGACAATGGGGCGAGGTTCTCATCCTCGCCCCTTGCCCCATGCACAAAAGCGCCACCTCCTGTTGCTCTTTGGTCCCCTCTTCTTGTAAGAGGGGTACAGAGAGCGCTTCCTCCTCCTGATCTTTAGCCCCTCTGCTTACAAGAAGGGTACAAGGATCCCCCTCGGTTCAATTGATTTCGTCTGGGTTCACCCCAGGCTACTAACTAAGCCCCACCGCCACGACAAGGCTTGGACCATGGTGGAGATGAAATTTCTACCTACCTAATTTACGTTGGCATTTCCTAACATCAATGGATACCTACCGATACCGATATGGGGCCAAAACATAAATTTAATTGTGGCCTTCGATCATTTAACACTGATATCACTAAGGTTGTGGAAAATGAACGTGTTGGTAGTGGCGCAAAATGAACGTGTTGGTAGTGGCGCAAAATTTTTTCTAAGGATGCTGGAGACGTTGGTGATCACTTGGGTACTTACCATTAAGTGCACCAAATGCTTGTTTGCCCCATATTAATATTGGCAAAAATCTTTTTAGTGCCTACCTAAATAATGGGGCCGGAATGTAGAACCGGTTGCTATCTATCCTTATTCACTTTCATTTTAATTTTCTAATATTGTAAGTAGACAGCCAGGTTTTCGTTTTCTTTTTTTTTTTAATGAACATCTCATTGAAGTTTTGTATTTTGCGACTTGTCTAAGAAGCCCCAAAGTCAAAATTACGCAAACAATATTTTTAATACTTACACTTAAAACTATGTTGTGCCAGTGGATGGGAAGAGAGTAATGAGTATTGCGGAAGCTAGACACGTAGCGTTGGAGCTCAATGGGGGAGGCCGACAATCAACAGTAGACAGCTACGAGCTAATTGCATTACATTTCATAGACACTTCGGTAGGCGAACTCATCCTAGGTCGCTGTTGAATGGATTCAATATCATTATTTCTTTCTTCAAGACAATCAAACGTATTAGTCCAATTAGCGAAAGTCAAAATCTGTTGCTCAATGCCTCCTAAGCCTATTGGTATTACTACCTACTACTCATGCCTATTTGTTAATTGGCAGTTTTGAATATTCTAATAATCTATCGATGAATTTTTCTACTGGATACTTTTGACATATGTTCTTAAGTATTTTTTATGGAATGTATGTGAAAAGTCTATCTCCAATAGATAGAATATAAAAACGGCCGTATGATTCATGTGTGACACACATTTACTAATTGCTACTACATTTTGGCAGGCGTTGCCTAGTTTTTAAGTTAAATATTATGTTTTGATTATTCTGACTTAAATCTCTCTCTTCAGACCTAGTTCAAATAAAAAACTATATTAAAAACAAAACAAAATTTCGATATTATTATATAAGTTAATCGAAAACGTAAAGTTAATTGGTAATGTTACCTCATAATCAAATGTAGGTATGTACATAATCATATTCTATTCCAGATTTTATTTCTAATTATGAAGTGATAAATCCTGTCAATAGGTATCTTTCCTTTGGTGATGAAGGGGAATGCATTTGCGCATGATACCTGGGAGCCCGGATAGACCCCCAGACCTATGTTGGACTCGGCCATTGGGTAGCAATACCAACTAAACCCCTACGGGAGCCATCGGCCGCTATAAGTGGAGGGTCCCGGATCTGCAGGCAACAGGACCCAATGTCAATAGGTACCTAAGTGGGTCTATTAAACTTTAAGTAAAGTAACGACCTACCCAAGCTGAGCAGGTACACCGGTACCTATTAATTACATGTACCTATTGTAGAAATTAGATAACTAATAGTAGTTGTTCATCTATGTATTGAATAGGTATAAGCTCGACCTTTTTTATCAATTATTTACCTCAATGACATAGGTATGTAAATATATTCATTATAAAACTCAAGGTAGAAAGAACTAAGAACCTTGCACATTGTCAAAAATAAAAACGCTTTATTTGCCTTTAATTTTTACTTGGTCCTAACTGGGGACACTTATACCTATGCCAAATTTCAATTTCTGACGAAATCACTGACTTGTGCCAACTGCCAAGATGTTTTTTGGAGCCAACGACCCTATTTAAAAATCACCTTCAAAGTAAAATTAAAATCACGGCGCGTTGTGTATCAGCATTAAGGTCCATATTTCCGTGAGTACAATTTAATGGTTCACACTTCACACTAATATAGTTACCAAATCATCATCAAAAAAAATTACAAACTCGTCTAGCTAGGTACCTACCTAACCTACCTTTAACTTTATGAGCTTTGCTATGACAATAATTGAGATCTTTGGAATCAAAAGGATGTTTTTCCCAAAAGATTATGTAAAGTTAGGCGGCTGAATGTTACATAGACATATTACGTGGTAAAATCGCAGTCTAAAAATTGGTAAAAATATGTTATTAAAGTTGCCGCCGGTCCGCTTTCTTTGAAACCTACCACATTATGTATTTCTAAAACATGCCTATATACCGACTTATTTATATTTAGATTGAAATATGGTTGTGAGCAAAATGATGAGGTATGGACTAATCTATATTTACTAATACCTAGATAAAGAGTTCTAGTTTGCACCGAAGTAGGTGTCTTTTTTGTGATCACGGACAATATGCTAGGTTACCTATGCTAGGAATTAATTCATGGAAACAGGTACCTAGTTTCCATTTCATTTTAAAATTCACATTGGTATTTCATATGAGAACAATAAAAAGGAAATTTCATTGAGTGTAAGACTTGGATATTTATTGTATTTTCGGTTTAAATTAAATAATTTATTCAAAGAAAATTTTTATGTGACATTTATTTCATTTTGAACGAATGTTGAATACAACGTTAAAGTTAAAACAGGACAGTTGCTAGAGCAAGGTAGATTATTCAGCTCCCGCTTTATTCTCCTTTCAAGGTTATTAGTTAGCAGAAGGAGTAAATATAGCTGTCTCAGTCAGATATGTACATAATTATTATAGCTATTTCACCCTTAAGTTACCGCGCTTACTTCATTATAAACTCTTGGCGCCATCGCGCAAATATTTTCCTCTTGCTTCCTCCTTCATTTGGACGTCGGTGTTTGTGGAGTGAACATTGTTCGTAGTGCATTGCACGTGTCTTAAAGTTCTAGAAGAAATTAATTTTATTGTAATCTAAAATGGCAGATGCAGCCGTCGAAAAGAAGTAAGTTTTTATACTTTTTTTTTTAATGCGAACATATTTTTTGGCGGTTAAATTAACGTGATCAAAATGGCTTCCTAGGTAACTTGTTTAATCAAATTTCCATTACATGATTACGGTAAATTGTAATAAAACAATTAAATTTCGTACGAGTAGAATAAGCATTAACTAGTTTTTTTTATTTACTATCAAACAAGTGATGCCTATGACGCTTGTCTAGTGACGCCGATTACACGCGGGAAAGTGTAGACTTATATAAATGTATCCATGTAATTTCAATATATTATAATTGGATTTGGATGTCGTTTATGCATGATTACAATTATTAATTAATTAATTAGAGTTAAAGTACATAAAACAAAAGGAGTTACACAAATTACAAAGTAACGGGAAAATATAAAGCACGCCGGTTGACCGCGAGTTTTCAAGATGGCGTTGAGTGCGCGGCGTGCCGGCGCGGTAGCGTCATCGGCGCGCGCTCATTTCGAATCTGCCGAGGCTTCGAAGTTGGATACTCACGTAGTTTTGCAACTTGTCGGTTACGTTATCGCTACTCGGGCCGCGTGTTGTCATTACTTATTTTTACGCTTTCAAGACTGCTTCTTGAATCAATTCACTCGTGCGCGCCAACTCAGCTAACAATAATTTTCCATGCAACTTTCCCACATGCAGCCTTGCGCAACAAATGCGATTTGTTATTAATTCCGCCTTTACCCCACTTTTTCATACGATACGTAGGCAGTTCACTTGTTTGTTGCGATTGTTGTTGTGTTGTGTGTAAACTTCATAAGAATAATGTTGTGTTTTGTGATAGGTTAATTTAAGTTTATGTTGCAAACCAGAGCGTGTTTTCGGCGGTCTAGGAATACAATGTGAGAGGCATACTTTTATTGTTAATAGAACCAACTTTTACAGATAAATATAGTTCTCAGTTTCTATAAATATTATTTCGATAATTCCAGAGATTCCGCATCAGAGGAAGTCACATCCACGGAGGCGCCAAAAGAATCGCCAGTTAAAAAGTCTCCAGCTAAAGCCAAGAAAGATGTCGAAGCTGCAGAAAGTAACGGCAAAGACGAAAATGGCAGCGGCGACGCTCCAGAAGAAGCTCCAGCAGAAAATGGAGATGACAGCAATGATGCTGTAGAAAACGGAGATGCGACAGGTTTGTTCACTTGTTGCACTTATACACAAAATAATATTATTCTCTAAAAGTTACTATTTCAAATAATAAAGTAACATTGTTTTTTATCCCCCTCATCTCTACTTTTTTTTTGTTCGTATTTTAAGGTTCATGTCCAATATATTTGCATCGTAAGGATATCATTTCTTTTTAGTATTATTTTAAATACGATTGTAATTATAGAAAATGGCTTACAGAAAAGAAAGATGCTGGTGTAAAGAGGAAATCTGTTGTGGCTGAAGAGGAATCGGCCGAAAAGACCGCACCTGAAAAGAAGGCGAAAGTGGCGGATGAGCCTCCCGCGGAAGCGGAGGAGGCTGCAGCCTAAGAACGTTCCTGCCCTAACACATTTGGTTTACTGCAATGCATCAATGTTCAGAAGAGTCCCAACTCTCATCACCATATAGTGTTACCTAAGCATCAAGTTGATAGCATTGGATGTTAAAGAAATATATTGTATAGGATAAATATCCATATAAATTTGCTGAATGATGTTTACGCAACACTACCATAGACTGACATATCTTTATAAATTTACAAATACTATGCCAAATAGTTTATATATATTTGTTACATACATAGATTTATTCTAACCGAGAGTTGAGCTCTTGTGACCACAGTAAATTTAGGTTTATAATACATTTTGTATTTAACTTACCTGTGAATGTACCTGTAAAGTGTAAATTTAATGGAACTGTTGTGTGCTGTGCATCGCAGTGAACTGATTGGTGCGTTGGTTTTGATGTTGTATGCTGTTTTGCATATCGGTGTCTATTTAACAGACGAGATGGATTTTTGATACACGCATATTGGTTTTGGATGATTCCGCCAGTTGGGTACTGCCAAATAATTCACCCAGTGTGAAAAAACATTCACAATCCGTTCTGTGAACGATGCGACTTTTAACAGCTTCCGATATACAAGGATTTAGATAAAGTAAGATTTAATTAAAGTGTTTAGATAAATAATTCAGTTGTAAATTTAAGTTAGCAGTTATGTCGCAACACTTGATTTATAGGCATTATTACTTAACCATTTAATGAACATTCCTGACTTGGTTATGATAGAATTGTGGTTTGTAACCTTTGCGCATACAAGTCTTAAGGTTCTTTGTGCTAGACTAAGGAACATGGTGTCTCACACTGCAACAGTAATTTTAAGATTTGAAAATTGTAAAGTTCAAATTTGACATAAGGTGATAGAAACATGTTGACATCCTACTTTTTGCGTGCTATATTCTATGGGTTTATTTTTCATAATATTTTTTTGTCTAATTTATTTGCTTTTTTATGTGATAGATGATAACCTCGAATGTAGGGATAACCTTTGAATCTGAGTCTCTATAAGTATTTCCAGACATGTTCAAAATAGAAAAATAATTATTAAGGTTCAACTTATTTTTTCTAAATATTTGTCTTTTCTAAACTGTCTTTCATATTTTGGAATACATTAAGTATTAGAATTTAGTAGTATGTACAGTTTTAACACTACTTCTCTTGAAGTTAAGTGAAAAGGTTTCTGGCAATAAAATAGTCCAATATGTGTCACGTTTTTATTACATTCCTTTCTTGACCTCTGCATCTTCTTTCTTTATAGAATAGGGCGGAAAACTGGCCACCGGAGCCTTTCTACGATTACTGACGTTAAGGAGGGGTACTAAGAGCCGCCACCTCTGTTCAATTCGCATCGCCCAAGGTGTCTGATCAAACCAGGCTACTGAGCCCCACCGCCACGACAAGGCTTGAACCATGGTATGGCTGTAATAGCCTGACATAACGAACACTCATACTGGGAAAATTGAAAGTGGTCTATCTACTTATACTTTTAAATCTATAATAATACTTTCACTATAGGCATATGGACAATGACCGCGAGATATTTTTAATTTTGAAAGATCGCTTAACATCTTTTTCCTTGAGGGAATAGAAGGGTTAGTACTGATGACCAGCGGTGCCCATAGATACAGACATCTACACGTGCAGTGGTGGTTAGAGTTGCCAAGAATATATAGCTAGAACTTTACTGAATAATAGTGACCGTATCGTCATTATTATCAGCCCTTATCGGTCCACTGCTGGACATAGGCCTCTTTAAATGAACGCTAAGAGGACCGATCTCCTGCTACTCGCATCTATACCGGCTACTGCACTGAGATCGTCTTCCCACCTGGTGAACAGTCGATGAACACTTCGTTTTCCCAAAGGCGGCCTCCACTCCAGAACCTTACTGACCCATCTGCCATCTGTTGTTCTGAGTATGGTGGCCGTATACTAAATCATGGTAGAATTAGACTATACGACTGACGACCGAATATACGAAACAAGTATATTCGGTCGTCAGTCAGTATTTCTATCTTATATCTCCCTATCAACTTGCTTTGGATTTTAATTTATAAGCATAACATTTACAGCTTTCGTAGTTTTTGCCACATAATTACTTTTAACACGTACCCATAATGTATCAGTGGTAAGTTGTGGTGATGAACAAAATATTCTTTTCAGCATTTGTTGACAGCAAACAATTGCAATCCTTTATAAATAATAGATATTTCTGAGAACAGCCTCTGTTACCTAGGTAATGTTTGCTACGATAGGTATAAATTGCGAATTTTGTCAGGATTAGATGTGCGTTTGCGTTATCTGACCAACGCTCGTAAGTTATAAGATTCTGTCGTTAAATTTACGAGGATCGTTTTCAAATAAAATAAACCGATCTCATTTGCTACAGAACTTTTCTCTGCATTCTCGACACTGCAAATTATATGTAGCGACTTCCTAAAACCGTTACAGAAACTATCGCGTATTTCCATTATTTTATTACGCCGAATACTTGGCACTTCGGCCAATGGATGAGCCGAATATTCGGTATACGCCCAAATAATTATTCTTGGCACCTAGTAGGTGGAGATAATTTGTATGGTAGTAGATAGGTACCTGATGTATCTGAACATAAAGTTACGTTCAAAAAACCGTGATCACGTATAAAAATCGATGACATTTACATAATGTATAACATGATTGATGCTCTATAAAAAAACATAATTTTCATACATGCTTTCAAAACACGAAAGACTGTTTACACGATTACTTAGTCCAGTTATTGTTTGTGGTTATTTAATGGAGGGTGTAGAATATGTACATCAGTTATCTAGGCCAATTCAAGGACGGCTATCTCCATGGATACAGAATGGACAACACGTGTGGTAACACTTCATTCGTAAACTTTTACGAGTCGCAGTAAGCCGTGAGATAAATTAAAATGTGGTTACTCACTATTGTACTGCCGTTCTTAATTATTGACAGTGCAGACTTACAAACTACACAAAACATCAATGTTTGTATGTTAATTTATTTAAACATGCAACAGTTTAATAAGGTTAATCTTGTACACACCTACTGCTGTTCTTTTGTTTTTAGTGTTAATAAATGAAGAAAACAATGCACTGGCTGAAAGAGCGTTCGAGATAGCGAAAGAGTATGTAAGGCGGAATCCTAATTTAGGTTTAGCTGTTGATCCCGTCATTGTAGTAGGCAATAGGTCCGATGCCAAAGCGTTTTTGGAAAATGGTAAGGACGAATAAATTCAGATCAGCTACCAATGATTCAGCACATAGTTGCATATGTATTATTATTATACTATATAAATATTATTTATCACTAAATAAAAATTTTAGTTTGTAGGAAATATAATGATATGTTATCCTCGAAAAAGACACCTCACGTGGTTTTGGACTTTACTATGACTGGAGTCGGTTCGGAGACCATAAAATCATTTACGGCTGCTTTAGCATTACCCACTATTTCTGGATCATTTGGTCAAGCAGGTGATTTACGTCAATGGCGATCGTTAGACACAAACCAAACCAAATTCCTACTTCAAGTCATGCCACCAGCCGATATCCTCCCCGAATCTATCCGAGCCATCGTTACCAAACAGGACATAACGAATGCTGCAATTATTTTCGACGAATTTTTTGGTTGGTTTTTATGATTTTTTTTGTATGAATTTTTGTATAAATTTAATGTATGAATTTTAATTGGATAAAGTTATTTAAATTGAATAATTTTACAGTAATGGATCACAAATATAAATCTCTGCTTCAAAATATACCGACGCGCCACGTTATCACGCCAGTTAAAAGCTTCAGCAAAGACGAAATCAAAACGCAGTTACGAAGCTTGAGAGAGTTAGACATAGTGAATTTCTTTGTTGTTGGAAGTTTGAGAACGATAAAGAATGTTCTGGACGCCGCAAATGAGAACCAATATTTCGGCAGAAAGACAGCTTGGTTCGCTTTGACTCTAGACAAAGGGGACATTAGTTGCGGCTGTAAGGATGCTACGATAATTTATATGAAGCCAACCCCGGATGCCAAGAGCAGAGATCGTTTGGGTAAAATTAAAACAACCTACCGCATGAACGGAGAGCCAGAAATAACGTCTGCATTCTACTTCGATTTGTCTCTAAGGACATTTTTATCTATAAAGTGAGATTTTAAATTTCATATATTGTCAACCAAAGATTCATTATTAACTATTCGGTAGATACTTTTTTATTAGATTTCCATTGATTTCGCTATGGTATGGCGAAGTAATTATGTTTGGTGTTCGCGGTTTCATTAAAGAGTTATGCCATTAGAGTATTACGTATAGACAATTAGTGACGGAAAGTATTGCCTTTTTCCACAAAGTACTGTTATATACTATGTCGTGACAATTACTTTTTTATTCTATTATATTTATTATATTGTACAGTTGACAAATTCTCTACAGGTTGTCTAGATCTGATATTAGCATTGCTGGCCTTTTTGGGTCTCCACGTAGTTTCCTGGCTCTACTTAACTACCAAACAAACAAGCAGGTCGATGCTTTGTCCCTGCTTGGTTCTTTGCTAGTGACTAGTTCAAGCTGCTTTACAGTAGTTACCCGTAAGAGATAGTGCCATGCTGCATTGCTGACCTGATAAGATGCGTAACACATGATACTGGCAGTGACAGCTATGCTGTGGTATTTCATGTATTTTATTAGATTGTAGAGACCCATTGAAGGGGGGAAGAGGGGAACGCCTCTACCTCCATAAACTTCATTTTGTTTTTAATCTCTGGCGTATTTATATTATAGCTTGGGAATGTATACGCAACTATTTCTATCCCAGCGTTGGCTATTGAAGAACGCCATTGTATTCGCTCCGCCTGGTAACTGTATAACCTTGTCTTTGAACATAATAATAAAGTCGTCCTAGCCGAAATTCGGCCACGGCGGCCATCTCTATTGAGAAGAGTCTTCTGCGCAGGACATATTATAATGCACAGTTTTGTGCGCAGGCACAATTGTACTCCCAGTTCCCATATTCTCTTATTCCGATAGGACGGCAA
The DNA here is from genome assembly GCA_017140195.1 of Eumaeus atala. Lineage (NCBI taxonomy): Eukaryota > Metazoa > Arthropoda > Insecta > Lepidoptera > Lycaenidae > Eumaeus > Eumaeus atala. Next base: position 685,633 of record JAFELO010000940.1, on the reverse strand, counting down.
TCTGACACGATCGGAGAGAAATAAGGCGCAGGACCGACGACTTAACGTGCTCTCCGAGGCACGGGGGTCTCCACCTACTTCCTGACTTCAGACTGCTGTTAGAAACTGAAGAATCCCAAAACCACTTTTGTCCGTCCCGGGACTCGAACCCACGACCTCACGACTGTAGTTGAACGTGTTTACCACTAGATCACGACGCAGCCAACATATCATGTATTACTTATAAGGCTGCCTTGCTTGTTCAGGACAGGGAAAAGGAAACGTGTTTTATACCTCTATAGTAAGGATGGCGCGAACGCAGAAGTTTGGGTAACGGCGGGTCCTCTGATTTTACGTAAGTCTATGAACGTTACCCTACTGCTCCTATGCTTTCCATGTTCAAAAGTATACCATCAAACGTACAAAGTGAAATTAGGAATTAGGCGATGCGAATAGTTTTATTTTTAGCCGGGTTTATTCCCATTTCCACGAGAATTACGCTACATTATATTCCAGATCGTTGCTGGATTCTGGAAAATGGCCAAACGACATGAAATATATTACTTGCGACGACTACGACGGCAAAAATACTCCTAACAGGTCCTTGGACCTGAAATCGTCATTTCAAAAGGTAAAAAATATACCCGGTAATAATTAGGAACACATTTGTAAGATTTTTGGTTGTCTTATTTTTTTTTTATAGAATTAGGGCAAACGCGTAATCGGAGTCTTTTTACGATTACCGACGCCCATGAACTTTCACATAATTACTATGCCGATGCGTTGCTCTCCTCCCCCCCCCCTCTCCAATGGGCCCCCGGCCACCCACAAATCGCACGAAAGACGACACCGTAGATGTCACTTTACGGCGGTGTTACAAACAAGCATAAGATTTACAGGACTTTGGGACGTTTAATTTAAGTGAAACAAGTAAGATTTTATGCTAATGCTGCATTGCAGCCGAATCGGGTCGTCACTACCGGAGTAGTACCGTTAAGTATCCGGTAGCCCATTGGGGGATGAGGTGACAGAGGGCAACGCGTCTGTATAATCAGATGCGGATGTTATTGGGGATTATATGACGTAGTGCTATTGTTGGGCCAACTGACCCAGATCGATGATATACTCGTTATGCCCATTTGTTTTTGTTCGTATTGAATAAAAAGATTGTAACTAGAAGACAACAAAGTCTTCGATAGTCCGACGAACTGTTTTGGCAATTTGTAAATAAAGTTTGGTAAAACTTGTTCCGTTCTATTCTGGTCTTAATTGAATTTTAACGCTTCACCATATACAATTTGTTTTATTAATTACTATTCAGGTGAAGGAAACACCAGCTTATGCTCCATTTTTCATCCCCGATGACGATCCTATGAACGGGAGAAGTTTCATGGAGTTCAGCACAGATTTAGCTGCGGTCACGATCAAAGATGGCGCGTCTGTTGGCAGTCGATCCTTGGGCTCGTGGAAGGCTGGCCTGTCCAATCCGCTATCACTGACGGATCCGGACAATATGACCGAATATTCAGCGCAGTTGGTGTACAGAATTGTGACTGTGGAGGTAGGTTCAAAAAATGTTTTAGGTCTGCACATTATGGAGTAGATTGGACTGCAATCATCGGTAAAGCTACTTCTCTCCTTCACACGTGCGATGGCCCATGGCCCGGCGAGGGGCCCATTGGAGGTAAGAAAGGTGAGGGCAACACATCTGTATAAAAGCTAGGCTACATGGTCGGATGGATGGACCACGAACAAGTTACGACTTGTAAGTCGTACATAAACAAGACAACCGTCTACGTCTAAAGTGAACGTGGACGGATCCATCCATCCGTTCGTCTATACAGCATGCTCGTAACAATTGTGCTGGTGTCTATCGGTCTCGGTGGTCATCAGGACGATCGGAATGATGGTTACAAATTAAAAGGCTTATCGAACCGTTACGATAAAGAATATTCCACACATATATCGGCATGAAGTGAAGATGAATCTCCTTCCTCTCCAAATCCTCCGGTTGTCTAAGGGTAAGACAGCTCTTTATAGACTAAATCGTGATATAAAACATAGCGTAGCTGCATAAGGCGTAGGTGCGAGTAATTTTACGATTCTGTCTTTGAACTCTGGTGAACTTCATAAATAGGAATTGTATAAAGCCGCGGCTAACGGCTAGCACAACGTAATACATGTAAACGGTATTTTATTGTAAACTAGCGATCCGCCCGGGCTTCGCCCGTGAATAACCTGTTACCTTAACAAATTTTGTACTTAAACCTTTCTCGAGAATATATTGCCTGTGTTTTGGCTTACAGTGCACTTAGAGAACTTTCGGTATTTTTTTTTGTCGACGCGGGGAAGGCTAATAGGGAGGGGAAGGCTAATAGGGAGGGAGCCCCACCGCCACGACTAGGCTTGAACTATGGTGGGCAACTTTCAGTCCTAGACCAAATTAGTACGAGACACTTGTTATGATTTCGCGGTCCAATCCTGCTTACTGGCAGTTACAATATTTTGTCAATTGCATTGATTACTGGTGATAGAATTATGATATATTTTAGTATGGAACATCCTACTGCTGAAGTATCCATATACATTTCAAAATGCCTAGAGTCACTGCCGATCATGTTGAATCTGTCAACACCTCATCCGTTAAATCCGCGTCATATGTCAAAATCGGTCAAGCTCATTATGTACCAGGGAGCTTATATATCTACACAAAAATACAAACATACATAATATACTCAAAAACCTTGCCCTCCGGCCTTCCGATGCACTCGGACATTTCATTTCTTTCTAAAGTCGGTTAATTGGCTATAAAGATGTGTATCAACGGAGATAATCTAATGCTTTAAATGCCGCCCCAGTTTCCACATTGTAGAAGATGTGAGAATTAAGAAAAAATAATTGTCTGCTTATTTAGTGTAAGATACGTTCTATCGTTCGAAGGCGACGGCAGTAAATTTAATTCGCGACTTCCCGTCTAGCTGATAAACAATATAATGAAAATCTAATTCTTAAATTTTAGAATAGTTTTTTTTCAATGAGCATTAGTTACGTATAAAATAGTGACATAGAACGAGTGGATGGCCTATCTTAAGAATTCCACGCCACACAAGAAGTCCTTATAATTTCACCAAGTCCGACCGCAACCGCCACTTTAAATGTCCATAAAGATAAAAGAATAAAAAAGTATTAAAAATTATATTCCTTTGCTGTATTGTATAGCTTCCATATAATTGTTATAGCTACTTATTGGTCCCCCTTTTGCTATTTTTAGTAACAGTTGTCTACGAGCAGTCGGATCCTTAAAGTGACTACCGAAGCTTTTTAGCATGCTTCGCTCCTTCAGGGTCTCATTCTTCCTCTCTTTTACATTTTCAATGTGCGCACTAGGTAGATAATACATACAATGGTGTCAGTTGTACTCTCACAATTAACGAGACGAACGACATTCCTTTCTCACCCATGAAACCGTTGAGGCCTAAAACGTGAGAAACAAAAGTTGTAGGCCTACCTATGGCCTGTCACGTAGGAAGGAACCCACCATCAAATCTTACACTCATTCCCACACAGCCCGCTGCCGAGAGCAGCCACCCCGACCTGCGCCAACTGTAAGGGCCCCCACACAGCCGATGATCGAAGGTGTAAGGCCTTCCTCAGGGAAGCCAGAGCCCGAGGCATGGCCATCCACCCACCCATTCCACCCAAACCCGCAGTGCAGGGAGACCAGTTTATACTGGTCCCTCACGGCCGACACCACGCCGCCCCTGCGCCCGCGGCTCCATTGCGGAGGGAAAGACAGGTCGAGTACGGCCAGGCACATCTCTTGCCGCCCCGGCCAACGACCCCAAACCCAGGCAGGTGACGACGACCAAGCCCAAGAGGAGGCGCACTCGCAAGAGGAAGCCCCAAGCTGCCACCTTCCGCTACAGGAGACCACCGCGACCGCAGAGCGCCGAGTACCCACATAGGCTAGGGACCAGGAACGCACGCTCACCATCACGCGCGCCCACTCACCACACACCACAGACACCAATTCCGACACCACGGATATCGGTCCCCACACCTGCGCGGGAACGAGGCGTTCCGAAGGGGAGCGGCGTCGGCGCGACGAGCCCAGGGTCCACGCTGACGATCTCAGGGAGCTAATCCAAGAGATCGTCAGGGAGGAGCTGAGGGCGGTCGTGAAAGACGAGCTGTCCAGAGTGCTGAGGGACCCGCGCATCTGGGCGCAAATCATGCACGCATGGGGCCAACCAACGGTGAGTCAGTGATTTATCGTGACGAGCTCAGGGTCGCTTACTGGAACCCCGGAGGTATGGGAGGAAAGAGCGACAGTCTTCTTTCGAGTCTCGCTCAGCAGTATGACTTACATGTCATCCTCCTGGGCGAAACTTGGCTGAGGCCGACGCAGAGCCTCCGGCTACCGAATTACGTCGCGTATCGGAGGGACGAGGTATCGCCGACCGGGAGGCCGACATGGGCTCGACTGGTATAGTCGTTCACATGGCGGGGGCAGAGCTCAGGATCTACGCGGCGTACAGACATCTCGGGAACAGCTTTGACCTAGACTGATGTCCACAACGTGCTAGGGAACGGCGCCCAGCTTGGGGATCGGCCGTTACGAACAACGCTGGCTTCAGACTGCAGGAGGATTCGGAAGAGCGCGAATACACGGTGCAAGGACCACCGTGTCCTACACACGTGGCTACGGATCCCCTGCGCACCCCGGACGTTCTGGACATCGCCCTACACCAGAACCTCAAGGCCAGTTCGGCTTCCGGAGCGGCCACTCGACCACGTTGCAAGTGACGCGGGTGATCCATCACTTGTCTGTGGAGATGAACAAGGGGAGACACTCTGTCGCAGTCTTTATCGATATGGAGAAGGCCTTCGACAGGGTATGGCACCCGGGACTCCTGTACAAGGTGGTGGACCAATGTGTCCTACACACGTAGCTACGGATCCCCTGCGCACCCCGGACGTTCTGGACATCGCCCTACACCAGAACCTCAAGGCCACGGTCAACATCGAGGTCCTGTACGACCTCGACACTCAACACCTACCCATCCTCGTCACACTTGATTCCGGAGCAATCCTTAGGGAAGGATTGCGGACCAGAGAGAGGATCAACTGTACCGTCTATCAGGATAGCCTAGTCGACTTCACCATCGTCGGGCAACTGTCTACTCCGGACGAGGTGGAAGCCGCCGCTCGACTCTTCCCGGAGAAAATCCGTGAGGCGCGGGCGGCGTCGACCACCGTTGTACCGGTGACAGCTCGCCGGCGGGGTGAACTCCCCCCGAGCCTACTGGCGGACCTGCAGAGGAAACGCCAGATGAGGAAACTCTGGGCCCGTACCCGCTGTCCGAGGATCAAGGCACAACTTAACAAGCTGGCCGAGGAACTGTCTGCGAGGGTGAGGGAGTGTCGTGGAGCAGGCTGGGAGAGTACAGTCTTCCATGCCAGCGAAAACGACACCAGCCTGCACACCTTAAACAGACGTCTCACGAGGCCAAAGACCACCATCACTCCACTTCTAGGCACCACAGGCGCGAAACACTACGGAGCGCAGGCTCGCGCCGAGGTGCTCGCATCACATCTACACACGCGCAGTTTTCACCACACCCAGCGGCGCCGTCGTTCGCAGAGCATTACGAGCAGGTGGAGTGCCGCATTCTAGAGCTCTTCCAGAGCCCGACTCCGCCACTCAGCGGGAAGTATTTCATTCCCTCTCTGAGCTGCGGAAAGTCGCACTTCGCCTCTCGAGGCGCAAAGCTCCAGGCCCCGATGACATCCCCCCCCGCAGCGCTGGTGATGATGCTTAGGCGAGCAGCCGTGGCTCTCACTCAGATCGCAAATGGCATTCTCCGGACGGCCCACTTTCCGGAGACCTGGAAAGAGGGGAGGGTCATCGTTCTGCCGAAGTCGGGCAAGCCCCGAAGCCTGAGAAGACCCACGGACGTACACTCATTCGCAGGCCTCCCCGGGCCAGTGAAGATGACCCACGGACGGACACTCATTTAGTCATCACTTCAAAATGAAATGTTTTTCGTGACCCGGGGAGTAAGCTGGTCAATGCGTGTCAAGGGCATTACGGAGACGAGGCTAACGGAAGTTGAGAGGGAGATATAAGTTAGTGAGTATAAACGAAAATTGAGAGTGAGATATACTTTAGTGAAGATATAAAAGAGAGTTACGTTTCGTAATTTACTATAGAGGCCATGGAGAAAGAGGTTGAAGCACAATTTTTCTCTTTTCGCAAGAAATAAAGTTAAATTACTATTAGGTTTTTAGTGGCGTGGTCAGGTGCACAACACGCTCTTATTTTATCTTAGCCACGAGGTGCAGTGTCATGCAATATGCATGGCACGACATGCACTATGCACGGCATCCCCTCGATAATGCAAGGCCAACTTTAGCTGCCGCGCGTGAGCTTTTATCTCTCGTTAGAGGGGGAGGGTGAGGGGACACTGTCCAAGATAATAATAGTGCCGAATGCCGAATACCGACAAAAACCACCGCGAGTGTTACCAGTGCCGCCTTTGGTGAGGTGCCCCGGAACATTGAATCTTCAGAGCACCTCGAAGGCTGGTCAGCCCTCTAAGGGACCGACGTCACGTCCGTAGATGGGGTTGTCCCGCACCATACGACGACCCTACCAACTTTGAGACAGTGCAATGGGGTGAGGTTCCCACACTCGTCCCTTACTCCGTGTTCAAAAGAGCTTTCCGCCGTGCCGTGTTCCTTCTGCTTGCTCCTTTCTTCTTATAAGAGGGGTACAAAGAGCGCCTCCTCCTCCTGCTATTCAGTCCCCTCTTCTTGTAAGAAGGGTACAAGGAGCAGCCCCTTCGCCCAAGGGGTCTCGGTTCACCCCAGGCTGAGCACCACCGTCACGACATGGTTTGGCACTGGACACTTCCGTCAGCATAGAGCAGTCAAAAAAGATATATCAACAACCACAACTACAGCAGTGCAAGGGCTTGAAATGACTTACATTGATTCGCTGACTTATAAACAAATGTTCAGTTTGTGTTGCGTATCGTTTGCGTGATAAGACATCTCGTGACACCTGCCTGTGGCCTAGTTTGGGCACAAAGGCCGTTAGCACTACGCTTGTGTCACACTGATTGCAGGTGTATTCCGTTCCTACACTGAAAGTAATAAACTTAACTATTAAATTCTACCGTTTAAAATTGTGTTAGTTTTATTTTCATGAATCATGAATTATCAGAACTATAAAGCTAAAATTTGGCATATACGTTCCTTTTAAGGTGCTTCGTCTGCTAAGGACAAATTTTGCGAAAATCCACCCATAAGAGGAACACGCGAGTGAAAAAGCAAGGCGCTGCTAGTCCTTAGATACAAATATCTCTTGTCACAGTGTTTTTATCCGCGATATCAAACAAAACAGAAATATTTTTTTTAAAAGAGATGACACGTTCCAAAAGTTGCTTTTGTAAATGTTTAAATTAAATTCCAGAGTTCCAGTTCCAGTCCACAATTTATTCGTGCGCTTCGAGAGTGCGGATGACCCAATGTGTAGAAGGGGGTTAGAGGGTAATGAACAGTTGAGAATTTAGGTTCCACGCTGCCCTAGGCCTGGTTGATAAGGCGCGTTTTTTTGAATCAGTTACAACTAGACAACACTTAGCTGTAGGCATAAATTATTCGGGCGCTCAGGAGGAGGATTGCCCGCAAAATATAAAATAGAATGTAGAAAATTATTGAAGAATGATTGCAAACCTTTTGTCAGTTTATGATAACTTATTATTTAAAATATAATGTAGAAAATTATTGAAGAATGATTGCAAACCTTTTGTCAGTTTATGATAAGTTATTATTTAAAATAGAATGTAGAAAATTATTGAAGAATGATTGCAAACCTTTTGTCAGTTTATGATAACTTATTATTTAAAATAGAATGTAGCAAATTATTGAAGAATGATTGCAAACCTTTTGTCAGTTTATGATAACTTATTATTTAAAATAGAATGTAGAAAATTATTGAAGAATGATTGCAAACCTTTTGTCAGTTTATGATAACTTACTATTTAAAATAGAATGTAGAAAATTATTGAAGAATGATTGCAAACCTTTTGTCAGTTTATGATAACTTATTATTTAAAACAGATGTTGTAAAAACTTTTGAACTTTTGCAGCAAAGGCCGTTTATTATAAAAGACGACGAGGCGCCGAAGGGCTTCAAGGGCTATTGTATAGACTTAATCGAGGGCATACGACAAATAGTGAAATTCGACTACGAAATAATATTAGCCCCTGATGGAAATTTTGGGACCATGGACGAGAACGGCAATTGGAATGGAATTATAAAGGAGTTGATGGAAAAACGCGCAGACATCGGTTTGACATCGCTATCAGTAATGGCCGAGAGAGAGAATGTTGTCGACTTTACGGTTCCATATTACGATTTGGTTGGAATAACTATTTTAATGAAGTTGCCGCGAACGCCGACTTCTCTATTCAAATTCTTGACAGTTCTAGAAAATGACGTTTGGCTGTCAATTTTGGCGGCATATTTTTTCACAAGGTATGTGGCATGCTTTTTATTTCTCTTTGTATACTTTAAAAAAAAATACGATGTTTAAACGCGTTATTAATTGTAAAATGTGGAGATGTGTGTGAGGGGGGGGGGGGCACCTACTGAGTAACCTACTGAGTTTTTATTAATTATTTTGAAATTGGTGAGCGTTATTCATTTATTAATTTAATCTAGCCTGTTGGTATTGATTATCAGTACTTTCAAAATATATTTCATGGTCATGTTGCTTACATTGCGATAAATATATTAAGAAAGAGATTAAATACATTTCGTTAATATTTTTAAATATATTTTTATATGTTGGGCCTACGCCGTAATTTATAACAGTCTTGTATACATACAGATTACAGATCCCTCATCTAAACGTATGGAGTTTAAATGACACTTAAAATTGAAAATTTATTTACAATGTCTATTATTTTGTTAAAATGAAAGTAATTAGTAGCGCAATTTAGCGCGTTGTTCCTCAAAAGTATGTTTCCTGTGACCAATCTCGCTCGTGGACAACGTGTGGAAAGAGTTAGAACATATTCCTTTATCTCTTTTCAAGCTATGTTGACAATTATTAAGAAGAAACGTGATGGTTTAATGACTTCGGAATAACATGATAAGTAGATACAATCAATGGGAGATTTGCTTATTACAAAGATAGGTACATATTTTTAAAGAGAAATACTTATACACTCTTCGTCTCCCAAAGATTTAAAATCTTTTATTTTGTGTACTATTTGAAGGTTCCTAACCTCAAAGAAAAAACGGAGTCCTTAAAGGATGTCTGTTGTCCGCCTTTCCGTTTATGTCTGTCAGGATCTTCATGTCAGGAACGCAGTATCTTGCTGAAATCCATATCGAATATATAAGCTGTCTGTCTGTATGTGATCGACTTTCTCAAAGTGTACTGAACTGATTTACATATTTTCACTCATGGATAGAGCGATCCCCGAGAAAGATTTGAACAACAATCTGGCCTCTGTTATTCACGGGCGAATCCGGGCGTATCGTTAGTATAGGAACAAACACGACAATTGATAAACATAAAGGTATATTGTTTCATCATTCAAGCAAAATGGGCTAGGCGTCTCCAAATATAACTTTGTCGACTTCTATATGTTGTCGTGCTCGAGTACCTGTGACTTGGGGCAGCAGTGGACCGATAAGGACTGATAATGATGATGATATAGACATAAAAAACTGTTTCACAGTCAAACTGAATGTGAAGTCAACTTGACTTTTTTATGTGAAAATTAATCGTATGAGTAATACGTAGGTATTTAGGTTATTTCCGGGGCCTGGGCAAGGGTACGAACAAACAGACACTGCTGTGGAGGTGCTGTAGCCTTGGGATATGAATGGTTGGTGTAGGTACACAATTATGTGGATGTCTATGGGCTCAACTCATCAAAAGGCTGCTCGTTCCACCCCTTAAATTATAAAAATGAGAATTCAAAGCAGCTTAAAAAAGTTGGTAATTTATATCATTGAAAATGAAAAGAATATCATTGAAAACTTGTATCTGCCGTTAATCTTATACCAAACTTTTTTATAGGATAGGGGGGCAAACGAGCATTCCGACCCTTTTTAAGACTACCGACGCCCGTGAACATCCACGTAATTACTATGCCAATACGTTGCCCTCCTTTAAACGTCCCCGCCACCACCAATGGGCCATCGGCTACTCACATACCGCATGCAACGCGACACTGAACGAGGTACTTCCCCGGTCGTGCCGGTCCATTTCCGTTTGTTTCTCCGTTGCATAGGAGGATGTAGTGTCATACACCATGTATGGCACTACCTTCTATGCAGCATGGCACTACCTCATCCTAAAAAACGAGTGAATGGCTCGTAGGTGTTTTCAGCTGTCCTGCTCTCACTCGAACTTGATACGGAGCCGTCGATTTAATTTGACTCGCACTCGTCCTTGATATAAAGCTCTTTTCATTTCGACACTGACCGCAAAACATATGTTGGTATTCAGGTGCCTGCCACCGGTCTAGTGTATCTGAATCGAAGTCAAGGTCCCCCGTGTACAGTTCCCTGTGTTGATAGAAATGTCGTGAATGGCGAGAACTGGAAAAACTTGAACGTCACACATTGCTTAACACGGGCTGCAGTGCATAGCTGATAACTTGTTTCTCATAACGTCCAAGATTTGACATTCAACTTTAGTTTCATAGCAAAAATTTTGATCCATCTCCACAGAAATCTGTGGGGGGTTACGGGCATCAAGGCGGACCTCATAACCCGGGTAGGGTCGCAAGGGGACGACTATCCCCTCGGACACAGGGCCGCAATAATTTGCGGGTTCGCCATCATGGCTTATGGGCTTTATGGTGTGTTGTCGGAGCGCGAAGCTCAACGACTGTTCGGAGCGCGATGCACGACGACTGTTCGGGGCGCGATGCACGACG
>JAFELO010000940.1:651272-674499 GCA_017140195.1 Eumaeus atala | reverse complement strand
GATAAACTTAACAATGCAATTTAGACAATTGTAAGGTGTCGCATTTTATACGTCTCTGTACACAGTGGTTTTTTAGCTTTAAGTTCTGGGGAAACATTTCAGACATTCAGACAAAATTTCCATCTTACCATGTACCGCCCAGTTGGTTTAGTAATTGAGAGATGTTTACAGCACCTAGATAAATTAAGGAGTCTGTTCACTGTTGATTATTGTTACTTATATATTAGCGTGGCTCCCGGAGCAATGAAGATACTTCCAGTGGTTCACGGACCACCGGTTCAGAACCACTGATCTATCGATATTTTACTCTCTTGGATTTCCAAGAAGCTAAATTATTAGCACCACGTATTTTGTGCAAGGGGTGGGGTGCACCCGGTCATGATCATCTCTGTGAAACAAACGTTCACGTCAACGCCGATGCCATTTTAGCTATCTCACGCGAGCCGCCTCAGGCACAGAGTAGGGGAGTAGGGACAGCGCGATCAGTCTATCCATGGTGATAATATGCATAAGTTAAATTGGCCGTTACAGACAGTCATATCGGGATGCATCTCTTCCATCTGCAGGAGAGAGGGTCGGTCTGCAGGAGAGGGGGTCGGTCCCTATTTCGACCCTAAACCTGGTCTTGTTACAAAACTCATAGCAATCGGATGAAGCTTCTTCTATTCGCTTCTCTTCGCTTCCACAGCATAAGTGCAGGTCGGAAATAAACGGAATCGACGCTCCTGGTCTCTGGTCTCCATGATTTCATGTGGAAAAGGTTGACGACTTGATATAACTCAAGAGAGGTCCCGATTTAAAGGACCGTTGCTGCATCTGTCTCCAAAATCATCTATTGACCGCCTATGAGACACGAAAGTGGAAATGCGGTGTGAATTAAATATGAGAAGATTACTCGTGCGTATGGAAAGGAGATTACTCCTTGATACTAGCCGTGTGAAATCGTTTACGCTCAGCGTAACGGTGTACAATATACCGCGCTCACGTGTGTGACGGAAAGGTTCACTTCAGGATCTCGGCAGTATAACTGCAGTCTCGTGACACCCGTGTTTTGACACAGGTTTTTTAATTCGCTCATGTAAAATGTTGTTGCAGTTTTCTACATAACATCATCTATGATGTGTTTCACTGTCCCTTTAGTGGTGGTTGTCCTACCTTTTCTTAAGAGTATGGTATGGTCCAAGAGGGGGATTGGGAAAGGACGAGCCCGGATCTGGAATATCTCGAGTGATGTTGTTAACACATCCTTCCATTACACGATTGGTGCTTGCTACTCATTAACATCGATGATGTTATTCAGTAGCAATTTAAGAACACTGTAAAAAAATTGTATAGTATAGGATAAGGGGAAGGTAACACACCTTGCGATTAAAACTATCCTCCCAGTGTAATATGCAATAGAGAGAATTATCAATCCCGCTGCGTTTGTTTCGCCGGTTCTTCTCAGGTCAGTTAGTGATGAACCGACGGTGTAGTCAAGTAGCCACGGTCAAAAAGAAATCTAAAAATATTTGGATTTCTCATTTTATGTTAAAAAAGCATAAATGATGACGTCATGTCGTTATAAATATAGCCTGTGAGGCCCTTTCCAGGTAAGAATATGAGTCAAGTAGTATGACGTAGCTTTTAAGGCACAAAAATAATTAGTACCTCTAATATTTTGTGTCCTTTTCGGACATTATGGATTCTGTCTCCCTCACTCGACTGTAACTCGCAATGACAACATATTTATAAATATATATTCTGTTGCTTTAGGCTCTAAGTACGCCTCAAGTACCTCTACTACAAGAGCCGTTACACGATTTGTGTAACGTGTTTGAGACCATTGAGAGGAGGTGAAAAAGAGGGTAACGCATCGGTATAATTATGCTAATGTGCATGGGCGGCGTTAGTCGTTAAAAGGCTCCTATTTCTCATTTGTCCCCCTATACTATAGAAAAGGCATGAAATCTTCCTTTAAACGTAGAGTAGGCGGACATTCATTGAAACTAAATTGAGACGGGGTGACACGTCCAGTTCGCATGAAGGCTTTTCTCTATAAGTGTTCCATTACACCGGATATCTATTGGCGTGTACTTTTACGTAATTATTACATACATATTTAATAGGGTAATGTATAAACTCAATTGTATGTTTCTGATAGCCCACTGAAGTGAAGGAAGACACACGTTTGCACAACTATTATGCAGATGTCCAATAGTCAAGTAATTAAGTAAGTCGTGTCGTCATCCATTACGCGGTCGTGTTGCAACGAGCCAGTGTCGCTTGTCGAAGTCACGCACGCCACACGTGTGTCTCTGGTCTGATCGCTGATAGGCTTAGAGGTGCAAGTGATAAAACCTATGATATCAATTCGCTGTAAACTATTATTATATAGTTCCACTATAGTAGTGTTCCCGGATTAAAAATGTTAAAAAATGTCATACACACTACCGCACTCGGAAACGCCAGCTGTCCCTCTCTTGCCGGAAGGTGAGGGAGCGATAGTGTCGTCCCGCTTGCGCCCCAGCCCTCTCGTCCTTGTTCGGAACGCGGTCCGGAATAATTGTTATTCCGTGCGTGATTAGAACTCGGACGAAGCCAACGAGCTTTTTGTATACATATAGTCTGGTATATAAGAGGAGACCTAGACCCAACAGGTCCGAAGCCGCACCGCGCGACATACTCCCCGACCTTTTTGAAGAAAGGTCGGGGCAGTGAACAGCGAGTCCGACGGAGGACCTACCACCAACAAGAAGATGCCACGGAAAAAGGCTGAAAGGGTGATCGTGAGCGGGCCCCTGTTCACTTCTGAAGAGGAGAAGAAGGAGTTCCTAGCGGAGCTGGAGGAGCTACGCCCGCAGAAGCGCGCGGCGTCCTCGCCCGCCGAAGGACCCTCCAAGCTGGTCTCAGTGGAGGAGTCACACTCGACCGCCACCTCTACGTCATCGCAATCCCTGTCTGCACACGACCCGCCTGAATCACTGCATACGTCACCTGTGGCTCGCGAGTCGGAAATGGCTGGCCCAGCGGCGCCCGAGGAGGACTCGTCGACGTCGGAATGGCGGCCAGGTGTTGTTGGTCGGCGACCTGAACGCCAAGCATCCAGCATGGAGATCGGCCGTCACGAACAACGCTGGCTTCAGACTGCAGGAGGATTCGGAAGAGCGCGGCTACACGGTGCAAGGACCACCGTGTCCTACACACGTGCCTACGGATCCCCTGCGCACCCCGGACTTTCTGGACATCGCCCTACACCAGAACCTCATGGCCACGGTCAACATCGAGGTCCTGCAGGACCTCGACACTCAACGCCTACCTATCCTCGTCACACTTGATTCCGGAGCAATCCTTAGGGAAGGAGTGCGGACCAGAGAGAGGATCGACTGGGCCGTCTATCAAGATAGCCTAGTCGACTTCACCATCGCCGGGCAACTGTCTACTCCGGGCGAGGTGGAGGCCGCCGCTCGACTCTTCACCGAGAAAATCCGGGAGGCGCGGGCGGCGGCGACCACCGTCGTACCGGTGATAGAGCGCCGGCGGGGTGAGCTCCCCCCGATCCTACTGGCGGACCTGCAGAGGAAACGCCAGATGAGGAAACTGGGCCCGTACCCGCTGTCCGAGGATCAAGACACAACTTAACAAGCTGGCCGAGGATCTGTCTGCGAAGGTGAGGGAGTGTCGTGGAGCAGGCTGGGAGAGTACAGTCTTCCATGCCAGCGAAAACGACACCAGCCTGCACGCCTTAAACAGACGTCTCACGAGGCCAAAGACCACCATCACTCCACTTCTAGACACCACAGGCGCGAAACACTACACACGCAGTTTTCACCACACCCAGCGGCGCCGTCGTTCGCAGAGCATTACGAGCAGGTGGAGTGCCGCATTCGAGAGCTCCTTCAGAGCCCGACCCCGCCACTCAGCGGGAAGGATTTCATTTCCCCCTCTGAGCTGCGGAAAGTTGCTCTTCGCCTCTCGAGGTGCAAAGCTCCAGGCCCCGATGACATCCTCCCCATAGCGCTGGTGATGATGCCTAGGCGAGCAGCCGTGGCTCTCACCCAGATCGCAAATGGCATTCTCCGGACGGCCCACTTTCCGGAGACCTGGAAAGAGGGGAGGGTCATCGTTCTGCCGAAGTCGGGCAAGCCCCGAAACCTGCCTGGAAGCTACCGACCGATAACGCTGCTGTCCCACATCGCCAAGTTGTTTGAGAGGCTTCTGCTTCGGAGGCTGAAGCTGTTCATTCCCATAAGGGACGAACAGTTCGGCTTCCGGAGCGGCCACTCGACCACGTTGCAACTGACGCGAGTGATCCACCACTTGTCTGTAGAGATGAACTAGGGGAGACACTCTGTCGCAGTCTTTCTCGATATGGAGAAGGCCTTCGACAGGGTGTGGCACCCGGGTCTCTTACAAGTTGGTGGACGCCGGCGTCCCGCTGGCGTTTGTGAGACTAGTGGCGTCATTCTTGGTAGGTAGGACCTTCCGGGTAACGGTGGAGCGGAGGCACTCCTCGGTGAAGGCCATACGTGCCGGAGTGCCACAGGGCAGTTGCCTATCCCCTTGCCTGTACGCGGCCTATACTAACGACATCCCCACACGCAACGATCCATGGGAGAGGGTGAGGTGGATGTCATGCTCGCGCTGTTCGCCGACGACAGCGCTTACGTAACCTCGTCCCGAAAGCCGGAGCTCGCAACTGGGCGCATGCAGCGCATGCTGGACCGGTTGCCGGAGTGGCTCTACAGGTGGCGCTTGTCCCTCAACGTGGATAAGACGACGGCGCTATATGTCAGCAAGAGGCGCTCCATGCCGGGGCGGTTAAAGTTTAGAGGCCAGGATGTGTCTTGGGAATCCCCAGTCGTGTATCTCGGATGCAGTATCGACCGCGCGCTGCGGATGGGCTCGCAACGTTCGCTCGTCAACCAAGCGAGAACAGCCCGCGCTTTGCTGTGGCCGGTACTAGCGTCCGGACTTCCTACACGGACGAAACTGGGGATTTACAAGACATATATCCGGTCACGCCTCACTTACGCCGCCCCCGCATGGTACTCGCTAACCTCCCAGGCCCAGCGGAAACGCCTGCAAGCCCAGCAAAATATATCCCTACGGGTCATCACGGGTGCCGGTCGCTACGTCCGCAATGATGTGATCGCGCGTGACTTGCGGATAGAGTCGCTGGATGAGTTTGTGGTTCGATTGTCGAGCGCTATGTTCAATAGGGCAGACAATGGACCGCATGCTCATTTACGTGACCTGGCCCAACCACCACAACCAAGCAGACTATGGACTGCGTGTCCTGCGATCCGGACGAGGATCACACATGCGCACGCATGACACACCCAATCGCTACTCACCACAGTCACAACACACCACATAACACACAGGCCCTAAATGGGCCTACATTTCCCTGAGTCAAAAGCCAGGATGGCAAACCGCAATTTTATTGCGGCCCCGTTACCGAGGGGATAGTCGTCCCCTTGCATCGGTTCGCCGCATCGGTTATGTGTCGAGTTATTTCCCCCGCAACGGGTGAAGGGAGGCACGGGCCAGTCGTGATCCTCCCCATGAGCCCTTCATTCACATCAGCGCCGAGGACATTTTAGTTACCGCGCAGGAGCTGCCTTCGACGTCAGATACAGGGGATGAGGGATCCCGCGGTCTCTCTGGCTATGATGATTAGCTATTAAAAACATTCTCACACATGGACACATATTGCCCATCTGCGGGAGAGCGCGGGTCGGTACCCTGTTCGTTCCCAAACCCGGTCTCGTCGCCCGAAGAGCACTCATAGTTATCCGATGAAGATGTATTAATTTTTTTTTCGGAGGGACCTAATACTGGTTGGCGGCGTTTGTCCAGCCTCAACAGTTCGGCTGACTACGAAGACATTTGTGTCTTCAGGTTTAGGAAAACGAGCTGTATTGGGCTTCTCTTCGCGTCCACAGCAAAAGTATAGGTCGGGAAAATAAATAAAATGTAGTTGATCGTTTAAGGTCGGCAATGTGGAATAGGATAATATCACGAGTGGAATAGAGATGACGCTGCTTGGGAGAGGCAAGTCCAGAGCTCCCCACCATGTTTCAGGCCTCGTCGTGGTGGTGGGGCTCAGTAGCCTGAGGCGAACCCAGGCGAAGTCAATGGAACCGAAGGAGAACTTTGCACCCCATTATATGAATAGGGGACCAAAGAGCAACAAACAAAGGAGGAGGCGCTTTTGCACACGTGGCAAGGGGCGATAATGGGAACCTCACCCCATTGCATTGTCCCAAAGTTGGTGGGGATGTGTCCAGAGATGGACGACCTCCGACTGATGTTTTTTTATAGTATAGGACACACACACACACACACACACACGCACACGCACACGCAGACGCACACGCACACGCACACGCACACGCACACACACACACACACACACACACACACACACACACTCTACTCCGTTGAACGAACATGATTTTGAAGTCAAATATGCGCGAAAGACATGAGCGACGAAGACGCGAAAAGCAAATGAGCGAAAACGTTAGTTGGTGTTACGCGCGATTTCAGTTTCACGCGGTTTTATATATTTTCATACTGCGTGCCTTAAATGCTTTGTTTCTTATTCTGCGACTAAGCAAAGATATGTCGCTCTGTAACGCATTTTTTTTTTCATTGTAACTTCTAAAGAAGTAAGACGCTGTTGGACTATAGGAGACATTTTGTCTACTTGTTGAAGTAAAGTAAGTTGGGTAGAGAGCTGGTAAATGCGTGACGGGAGCTTTACGTTAACCAGTTAAACGAGGCCAACGGATGTTGAGAGGGAGATACACGTTAGCCAACAGAGGAAGAGAGAACATCTACTCGCTAGTTCCCCAAAGGGGTAGACAGAGAGAATTATGTTTCGAATATTACTGTAGGAACAAGAAGAGTGAGAGAGAGAGAGAGCAAGTACATTTTTCCTTTCCCTCTTTCTGTCATAGTCAGTCACGTTGTGTATAGCTAAAGAAGTTTTACTTCAGTCGTATAAAGCACACTCGTTGTTTCCATGGTTTTCATTAAATATATGCTAAGTCCTAGCTGTAGTATAGTCCTCGTGAGGTATTTTCTTGACCCCTGTTGATGATGACAATGACATTTATATGTTCCTCTGTATATAACATATTTCTGTAAATTGAAGTCTCCTACCAGGCGTTAAGGTTGATAAATATGAATTTGTCTGTGTACTTATGGACTAT
Source organism: Eumaeus atala (assembly GCA_017140195.1). Classification (NCBI taxonomy): domain Eukaryota; kingdom Metazoa; phylum Arthropoda; class Insecta; order Lepidoptera; family Lycaenidae; genus Eumaeus; species Eumaeus atala. The sequence continues at coordinate 667,300 of JAFELO010000940.1, read as the reverse complement.
CAAGTGTTGACTGTGGTGGCGTTTCGATTTCCCTGACACACAAAGAAAAAAAAATGTATAAAAAGATCTATATTCCAAACTCAAACATTTAGTCCATATTCAAAGTCCAGTCATCTCTGAGTGTTGGGATGGTACATTTCACATTACATTTCATATATATAATTTTCGAAACGATAATTTCGCCAACATTTTTACCTCCTACCTAAAGCCAATTACGTAGGAATTATAAGTGAGGGTTTAGTACCACATGTGTAATAACGTAGATATATACATCTAGATATGCCTACTTTATATACTTTAGATTTTATAGTAATACGTCAAATGTTACACGTCTTATACAATAACGTGTTTTAATCAATTACTCATTTTTAAGCTTTGTTCATGTGTTACCCGCAGCTATATTCATGTTGTTAATCATTGCTTTATGGTTTATATAATAACACATTAACAGAGGCATTTGACAAGAACAGTCAACGACTAGGAAAACGATCTCCACGCATTAGCCGCTTGACATAGACACGAGTAGCAGGAAGGCCATTATCATATTTTTAATTATTATAAAAGCTTACATGTTTTTAAGTAATTTAGTTATACCGTTTAATAACATCATACGGTTAAGACATTGCCACGACGAGATATAATATCGCACTGTCAAAAAGTTATCAAGCAATATGTCAATTAGGGCCAATCTTCTAATTCACGCACCAATTTTAAAACCCTGACTTTCTATTGTACACCGTGGTCATGTCTTGGTCATTTTGTTACTTTCACATGTAAAATGAATTTAAAATGTTGGTACGTTTATATAAAATGTTTGAAATCTTAAGTCACAAATGTCTTGTTCTATTTATTCAATTCGAAAAATCTAATGCACATGCATGAGTCCATACGCTGGATACATGAGGCGGAATTGATGTGTGATGGTGATTTATTTGCGGTACAGTTGTGGTGTAGCAGAGCGCGAGGATTCTGTGAATGAGTTTGTAATGGACATGCGACCGTAAATACGTGCTGTGTTAACATTCGCATGATTATTTAGGGATCGGGGACAGCTGTTAGCAATAGGGGTAACAAGTACAATTTATATTTGGAATGAACGGTAATTGACGGGTAACCAACTAACTTTCTTGACTAAGTCAAGTAAACTGTGTCGTTTACTTGACTTAGTCAAGAACTCTCCTTGCAGGAGCTTACTAAGTGCTTGTTGAGTCTTGTGTGCATGTGTGTATGTAAATTTCTATATTCCCTATTACAATTGGAACGACAAACTGGATTGTAACTTATGAAGTGTCATTAGCTCTGTCAGCATAACTCGTATGTATGTTTAAAAAAAGATTTTAAGCCGTCAGGTTTTTGATTTTTTATTTAATGTTAGGTTACACCTCTTACACTCGCTATTTTGTGTCTTTCCTATAAAGTCTAATATAGATTGTAAGACTCGGGGGACATTTAGTACCAGACTACAGGGCTCGGCTGTCGGCCTGACGTGGATAAGACGTATCGGCCGTTGGTTGAGTTTACTATTATCGCAGTGAATTGAAAACAATTATGATAAAATTGTTATAAATGAAAAAACACATCAAATGCCGAATGCGACTTCCTTCCTCCGTGTGCTTCCGTTTCGCACGCCTTCATTCTTGTTAATGTCTTTTCTCATATGTAAAATAAACCTTATTGGAAGTTCTTTTAGGAACAAATTATTGATCACATATTTTTGACTTGCTTCAGCTATCATCATCATCATTATCAGCCCTTATCGGCCACTACGGGTCACAGGCCTCTCTCAATGAACGCCAAGACAATCGATCTCCTGCTACTCGCATTCATCCCGAACTCGTCGACTTCCTAAACGCGGTCTCCAGAACCTAACTGGCCCATCTGCCATCTGTTCTTCTGAGTGTGTGGTATCTTAGCTCCCCCTGTCCTCTTTTTGATACGATTTGGATAAATCTTCTTTTTTAGAAGGGCGAATTAATCGAAAGTGTTCGTGGCTATGTTTCATGAAAATCTGTGTAGTCGCTTGAATGTAAGTGTTTCGGGTTTTAAATTTTCAAATAAATCTTTTTACTCACTTAGACACTAGACTATCGGAATTTGTACGTATCGAATATTTTCATTTTATTGAGGACAATATGAGGAACATATCCACGTGACGATTTATGAAATCACTGAGTGCAAGATTTGGTAAATATTGCCTACAAATTTTTACACAAATATTACCTTGTGGGCGAAATACAAACCAAGTGACATAATAATATGTATACGTATTTGCTTAGGGACAATCATAATTCATAATTGGTATTGCAAAGAGTGACCTAATGTTATTGCCGTCTCTTTCTTAATGTTTATAGACAAATGTTACTTCAGAAGTGACAATCATGGAGTTCCAAAGTTCTGGTAGCATTGCTGTATCAGGTCGGCATGTCCGGATTGAGACAACGGGGGAAACGTTTGGATCTCTCGTTCAAATTATACCGCCTAGTTAAAGCGATGTACAAGTTAAAGCGATGTACAAGTTAAAGCGATGTACAAGTTAAAGCGATGTACAAGTTATCGCGTCTCGTGCCAGTGGTCTTCCGTTTTACCGTGGACCCTGACCCTGAAGTTAATCAATCGGTAGTCACCAATACACTTTTATTGCTATGTTGTCCCCATATGCCCTTGGAAAGTGACCTAATGTTAGTCCCGTCTTATTCTCTCACCAAGGCCGGTGCGCACTAGCGACCCAACGTAAATGCCGTCTCCTTCTCTCACACCGAGGCCAGTCCAGGGGCGACTCGGTGTACGGACGTAAGTCAGCGAGCGGAACGTCTGTTACAAAGGGTATTCACTTGTGTGCTGCGGTGCGACGTAATTAGTATTTGTATGAATTACGCTTTTTATTTTTACTTATCTATTATATTACCGGCTTTACGCTCGCGGTTCCTTAAAAACTTATTACCCCAGCTTATCCTTGTTGGACAAAGGATAACTAACATGTATGTCCGGCCACATCTATCTCTGTGACTATGTTGGTGACAGTTCGATCAGTGGTGTGAAAGCATAACAAATAAACAAAGTTAATAAAAGTCACTTTAGCACACATCGGGAGGCATTTCTCCCATCTGCGGAAGATTGGGGGTCAGTCCCATAGACATAGGTAGTAGATGGAGAAAGGAAGCCAGTTTCCCCCAGTAATGATAGCTCAACGGGCTCTTCCGTCCTCTACGGTAACGCAAATCCGACTTTAATTGCCACGCTTGAGCTACCGCCTCGTTAGTGGGGGAGGGGGAAAGATGACCCCCTTGAGCAAGATAATAATTGTTGCTTTACCTAACCTTAAAGAACTATCGACATGCATACTTCTCTTCAGCGGGAAAGAGGAGCGTATGTCCCCATATCAACCACAATCTCACCTTGACCGGCGCCCTGCATGTCATATAGTAACTGGTGAAGCTGCACTGGACACTTCCAATGCAAGGCCATAGAAAAATGAGGACAATTTGACTTTTCCGTCCAAACTACTAACTATTCCAAATGACTGCGCTCGTCGTGTTAGTTATGCTATAATAAAATCGGTGCACGCAGCCAGGAGTTGGCACAGCTCCATGTGTATTCCAGAACGTCTATTTTGGTTTATTAAGAATAATAACCTGCGCGACCGTAACCTCATTTGTTTGTTATTACGAGAAGAGGGTCACCAATCGTAGCTAGGTCGTGGCAGCCAGGGTGCGCGTAGAAGCACAGGTTAACAGTAGTGATCTAGACCATATTCGACCACAGCGACTCGGTATCTAATCAGATCGTCGATCTGACGTAGCCAATTTTTCTCGACCACATGTGTCGCAAGTCTACACCCCTCCGACGTAGCTGTATTAATGGCTGCAAGTGCGATGGGATTTTTAGGAAGAGGTAGAGGCATGCTGCATAGGAGGATGTAGTGCCATACATAGTGCATGATACTACATCCTCCTAATTGGGCCGACACGACCGGGGAGGTATCCAGCTCACATAACACCGTCGTAAAGTGACATCTTCAGTGTGCCGCTTCGTTAGTTTTGTGAGAAGCCGGTGGCCCATTGGGGAGGGGGGGGGGAGGAGGGCAACGCTTCGGCGTAGTGATTATGTGGATGTTCGTGGGCGTCGGTAGTCGTACCAAACAGATTGTTAGACCGGTGACCTCTTAAGAACGAAGGAATAAAAGAAGGCCATGTCCATTTCTATCCGTTGACCTCAATTCCTCCTCCCCTCTAATGGGCCACCGGCTACTCTCAATCACACTTCATGTGAGCGAGAGGCCTCTGTCGTACCGGCGCAGCTGCAAGGCAGCAAGGCACTACCTAATACGAATTTTCATGTCACTCATTCCCGACCACACTTTATCGAAATATGATATATGATATATTAGGCGCGACGCGCACCGCCATAATCCATTATCTCAGATTGCTTGGCATTTAAAAAACTAGGCCGATCGATGGGCCTCGAGCCCCTCCGGGCCACACCACGCTGCTGTTACTTCACATTTCATTTCAATTTGAGCTTGTCTACACGGAGACCGAAGTGTAGACCAGATATAAAGGTCAGATGTTTAGTGTCTGTTTTACACGTTTATGTCTTAACTAGCGATCCTCCCCGGTTTCCCCGCTGAATAACAAATAATACATTCAAACCTTCCACGGGAATCTCACTATTTATTCGTGAAAATCGCAAGAGACGTCCTGAAGATATTGAGAAGACAGCCCGCCGCGGCTTCAGTTCGTACGGGTATTTCACAATTATTATTTTTTTAGAATCTTTCAAGTAGTTTCGGAGCTCATTGAATGCAAACAAACAAACATATATTTTTTTATAATATAAGTATATATCAGAAATATAATAGTTACCATGAAGATTTAATTTTTTTATAATATAAGGAGGCAAACGAACAGCCGTCATTTGTTGACTACAGACGCCCATAGACATCTGCATTCTCAAATGTTACGCAGACACGTTGTACTGCCTCTTTTGTCCCCTCTCACAAGCCGCAATATAGGCGACCTGTACCGCCTGAACTGACAACGATGACTCACCTTGTGGCGATAACAAGAGAATGAGGGTACCACCTCGGTCGTACCCACTCGTCTGCAATGCTCCAATACTACCTCTAATCCATTCGGGACAGGCTGTTGAACGATGCGAATGGCCGTTTTTGAACGGCATTTCGTGTATTTAGGACACAATTTTAAAGTAAATGAAATTTAAAATATCGTTTTTAAATTATTATTTTTAGCAAGATGTGTCATACTGCATTGCTGTAGCCGGGGAGGTACATCTCGCTTCCCTGATACCGCCGTAAAGTGGCATCTAAGGTGTCGCGTTTCGTGCGATTTGTGAGCAGCCGGTGGCCCATTGAGGGAAAAAGGAGGGCAACGCATCGGCATAGTAATTATGCGGATGTTTATGGGCGTCGGTAGTCGTAAAAACGCTCCGATTTGTCGTTTGCACCCTATTCTATAAGAAAATCGTCGAGCACTTTTTGATTTATATTTTCACGAACACGTTCCCTGTAAAAGAACTGATGATAGTGATGAGGGATTTCGAAATCGCACTTGGCGACTACTGACACACCTGCAGGTGTTCGTGCATGGTGATGCAAATGATTAGCCATCTTAATGCCGGTCCAATTATTCCACTGCAATAATAATATATGAATATTAGATTCTACAACAACAACTCACCTTCAAGCCAGTTCTCTAAAAGGTAGGCATAGAGTACGGAGAGCCACATATCACGATCCTTACATACCTGCCCTGCCTCCTCCACATTAATTACTCTCTTTATACAAACACGCGTGTTGCGGGGACTCTTGACACCTTTAGAGAGTACCCGATTAAGTACTAACCTACTTTACCTATTATTATTACATATTCTAAAACTCAAAGAAACGATAAAAAAGACTATTCATAGTTCACAAAGCACCTTCCTAGCGCAATACGGGTTAATTTCTTATCACTCGCTAATAAACCGCCAAGAAAATAGTGTCAACCAGGTACCGCCATGTTTCTATTTTGTTACTATGTGCCATGTTACACGTGGATAATCTGTGTCAAATTAATTTCCACCTTATTTTCAATGACATAAGGCACGAATCATGATAAGTGACTTTCAAATGAGGCCGTGAACGCTCCGATTGAACTGTGTAAATAAAAATAGACGCTCTGACGTGAGTCATAGAACTGTTTGTTTTAAAGCGAATACATTTGTGAGTTGTACAAAGGTTGTTTGAATTTTAATGTGTAGTTTCAGTGTGTGGCGCCATCTCTTATCGAACGTCGGAAACTATGAGTTCTGTCTTGAAATGGAGGGAAATCGAGCACATCAAACAAGTTTCTTATAATTATATTCTCTGTTTTCAATAATGCTAGACGAAAAAGGAACAATGATTTGGCGGATGTTAAAGATTTATTGGCATACAGCTATTATATTTAGGGGTCAAGTTTAAGGTTGTGGTTCGGACGAGTACGAAATACCTACTGTATGTCTGATAACCTTTCCATCTTAGAAATATGGTTAAAAACATTCTATAAATAAATGGGAGATGACGCTTATGTTCCTCTGGACCGGCTTTTAGATAAAATTGTATCTTTCTTTCTTATCTTCATGGTTTGCATTTCGTATCCCAAACCTGTGCTATCGGAAAACCTCTAACAAAGGCATAAAGCAACTGCTAAATTTGAAGTCGGTACCATTTTTCACATTTAGTACCCGGATTTCATCTCTAAATTATTTGGCGTGAAAATAAGTATTTTCTTATCGCAAATATTATTATTTTGTTTGTAGATAAGGAGCAATAACAATAAAAGGTCATTGGTATTATTGTTTCCGCTGTTATGTGCCATAGACTAGAAGGTTACCTGACGGATAAGATTTGTGGAGCATCTGTGTAAGAGATGCTATAAAAGGTAGTGCCATGCCATCTAAGAGGGAGTAGTGACAAGTTGCATTGCAGCGGAATTGGGCACGACCGGGGCGGTACCTCTCGCTCACTTGTAAAGTGGCAACTGCGCGTTTCGTGTAGTTCGTGAGTAGCCGGTGGCCCATTACATAGGAGGAGGTGAAGAGGAAGGCAACGAATCGCCAAAGTAATTATGCTGATTTTGCTCGTTTGTTCCCCTATGCTATAAAAAGAAAATATCGATCGATATTTTGTTATCCATTTTGACCAAAAACATGTAAAAAAGGGAGACCATATAGAAATTGTTACTCATATATATGCTGTACATAAAAAGCCTATAAAACCTGTGTGTCTGTGATCGACTTTCTCAAAACATACTTACTGAACGGATTTTGATGCGGTTTTCACCAACGATTAGAAGGATTTTTAGTGTATAATTTGTTACGGCAACAGTCCGGCCCCTATTATTGACGACCGCAGCAGGGGCCGACCGCTGGTTCTCTTATAAATCTCCCTTTAATCCGGTGGCACTTTGGTTAGTGGGTTTAAAATGTAGAAACGTATCTTTAAAACCATGGTCATGCGGATGCTTGTGGGTGTCGGTAATCACTAAGACACTTCGACTTTTTTCCAGTACAAAGGGCACAAAAGAGCAGACAGAGTTTTCATGATCACCGATGCCAATAGGCATCCGCCTATTAGTTATCTATGGGCATAAACATCCGCACCATTGAAATGCAAACGAGCAGCCCTTCCTCCCTTCTTCTCTCCAATGGACCGGCTTACAAACCTCACGAAAGGCGAAAGCGTAGCTGCCACTTTGTGGCGACATCATGCGAGCGAGTGTACCCCGGTCGTGCCGGCCCAATTCCGCTGCAATGCAACTTTGTCACTACTCCCGACTTACCTATCGTCTTTTTGGGCATTCAGTAGCGGTATGAAGAAGTATAATACGGCTTGCATGACATTTTTAGTAGACTAGCAGTGCCACGCGGTTTCACCCGCGTACCACGCCCCCAAATACGCACCCTTAGGTATGGAATTTCGTAAAATTCATTCGTACCGGATATCTCCATCCCAAAAAGAACCTGACTGCCTAATTTCAAGTTTGTTAGTAGTAGTTTGGTATTAATAGTTTCTGAGATTTCGTGATCAATTAGTTAGTGTTTCGCTTTTGTATACCTATATAGACTAATGATAGATATCTGCAATAAATGGTATGTTAGCTAGCATTTAGTTGCGTTGCGTATTCGCTTGTTCAGCTATCTGAGTGACCTCGACTGGAGTGAATACCTAATTGCTAAATGTGGTTTGCGCAATTTCGACGCGTGTTAAATTATTGCTAGGTCACGACTACGTCGCTAACGGATCCAGGATACGTCACTATTCGCATCATGGGATTTTGATGGGTGTTCAGTTCATGACAACTGCCTACATAACCATAATTGTTAACCCACAATCTGTGGCAGTCCAAAATATCGTGTATTCTATACAGAATATACGATGTTCTTGTGGAATGGTATGCGTACTGCCAATCGAGGGCTTATACGAAGGTCCCGTTCGCACGACAGATTTTCTTATCGCACCTTTAAAAACATATTTCAGCATTTGCTCAGGTAATATTCTGCTCAAGGAATACTATCCTAAAAGAATTTTGACTACAAAGGAGGCCTCCATAAGTAACATTCGGTTCATAAAGATCAGTTAGGTTATCAATTTTAATTGCTATCCATCCTTGGGTTCCATAAATCATAAATAATTATATCTATGAACGTACGGACAACGCCATCTAGCGATGAGATGGTTTGACTTGTGGTACCTGAATTCTGAATGTTTCGAAACCGCCATTTGCATTCGTGACCGGAAGAACAAATGGGTATACAGGTCAAGTTTTTAGTTATGTAAATAAGCAGATGTTTTAGGTCATAAGCTGTGGGTGCCATACGAGGTTGTGGCTGGTTATGCTGAGCGTTTTTGTTGTAGATATAACATAGATGGACGGATGCCATAGACAGTTAAGATGGCTACTGGTCGCTAGGAGAACAGTGAAGAAAATGTGATAGGAGTACTATCTTGGTCTATCTAATCTCGCATGCGCGCTGCTCTGAGAGAAATGTATAAAAAAAGAGAGACAGATACTACATTTGCTGGCTGGCTTCCCTTTTTTGGGTTTGTACTTAATCAGAAAGAAAAAAAGAAACAAAGAAAAGAGTTACACAATATCATAAAATAATTATACAGTAGTGTAAATGGAAATATCTTGGTACTGTGACCGATTCAGGCCACTCAACATTTGCCATGTAACGATGATATATGTATATATATATATATATATATATATATATATATATATATCATCGTCACATGGCAAATGTTGAGTGGCCTGAATTGCTTGGAGCGACATAGTCGACATTCACAAAACTACGTAACTAAATAAGGATAATACAACATCGACATTCCATTAGGTACTATGTACTAAAGTAGGCATGAGTAGCTGCGTTTTCAAAAATCTCACCAAACTTGGCCGTCAATCGACACACGCGTACCTACTTCCCACACGCGCTCGTGCTGAACGCATGCAACGGCAAAACATAGCGCAATGCAGCATCGACTAGGGGTGTAGGCCGTAGGGTTAAAGTGTCGTTGTAAAATTGATTTGAAGCGATGGAGTAAAGAGAGAAAACCCTCACGACTTCGAAACTGACTGAAGAATTCTTATTTTTCAATGGAACATTCAAAATACAAGTGTAAAAATTACTTTTTGAACGCCGTAAACCTAATACCAGTCCAACCCTATGCCTGTTTAGAGAAGAACCGGCGAAACAAGCTCAGCGGTCGAACTAAATTTAATTTTTCCAGTTTCCTGATGTGGGTGTTCGACAAGTGGAGCCCATACAGCTACCAGAACAACAGAGACAAGTACAAGGACGATGAGGAGAAACGGGAGTTCACGCTGAAGGAGTGTCTGTGGTTCTGCATGACGTCACTCACGCCGCAGGGAGGAGGGGAGGCGCCCAAGAACCTCTCGGGACGTCTGCTAGCTGCCACCTGGTGGTTGTTCGGGTAAGCTAAATACGGCCGTGCTGCTTCATTGCTCGACTTGACGGGGCAGTACCGTGCCCTACGACATATTCCTCAGGGTTGCGGTATAAACCCTTTTTTTACCACCAATCACCTTCGTACCAGCCTTATGTTTAGTTTGTGAAATTTCAATTTAACTTTTTTCAGATTTATAATCATAGCGTCGTATACTGCGAATCTGGCCGCGTTCCTGACCGTGTCCCGCCTGGACACGCCCATCGAGTCCCTGGACGACCTCTCCAAGCAGTACAAGATACAGTACGCGCCGCTGAACGGCTCCTCCGCAATGACGTACTTCGAGAGGATGGCCAACATTGAAGTCAGGTTCTACGAGTGAGTATCGATTTTGGTATGAACAGATGGATCATTGGTCGGCAGTTAGTAAGGTGATTATATGAGACCCCACCATTGTTCACACCTTGCCGTGACGGTGGGATTCGTCGGGACCGTTCCGATCTGTCTTACAGTATAGAAGCTTTTTATACCCCTCTTCTAAGAAGCGGGAAGTAAGGAATAGGAGCTCTACCTCCTGCATTTCTGTGCACGGGGCAATAGGCGTGGATGGGAACCTCACCCCATTGTGCTGTCCCAAAGTTGGTGGAGTTGAACTGTGGTGCGGGTCAAACCCCTCTGTGGAGGACGCGTCGGTCCCTTAGGGGACTGACCGGCTGTCGAGGTGCCGTGACGATTTGTTGTTCCGGGGCACCTCACGAAAGGCGGCACTGAAAGCACTGGCGGAAGTTTTAGTGGGCATTCGGCACACACCACGTGACCCCAGGGCCGGTGATGCTGCGTAAATGAGTCTCTCCGCGTCAACAATAAAAAAAGGTTATCTTGTAAGAACTTCAAGTCCTGCAGTAGATAAGGAATTTTTTCTGTGGTTTATATTTTACGCACAGAATCCTAAATTATTTGACTAATTTTGGTATAGAGCTATTGATTTTGGCGCAACGTAGGTTTTTTTTTTCGGAAGGACCTACTACTGGCTGGCGACGCTATTGCACCCGCCCCTACAGTTCATCGCACGCAATAATTATGCATTTGTTATGTGTTATGTTAAGACTTGCGGTGTATTAAATACCTTTTGTCGTTTTTTCACGGACGTAGAATAATAAGAACGTAAAATAAAAAACGAAAGATAACATCTTTAAAAAGACTTCTCTTGTTACGCCGAAGAATAACTTCTAACACGTCTACAGAAGCACACACGCATTTATTTATAGCGTTCTTCATTAGAAAGTTACCGTCTGCAAGGTCCTACCGAGCACTTCCTCACTAGAGTCACAATACTTCTAGCTACAGCAACGGTGTCCATTCATGTTTTATTGTACAGACATTATTGACAGTATTCGTTACGTCAATGCCTTGCCATAAAGGCATCCAACTGCTTCCGGTACTTTTCCTACATACGAGAATGGGAATGATTTGTACGTGATGCGCATACGCAGCTAGAACCGTGACAGGTGGTGTCATGCTGCATTGCGAATTGATCGGCGCCGGTACTTCTCGATACCGCGGTATAGTGGCGCAACGTAGGCGTGTTTCGTGCGGCGTAAGTTTCCGGTAGCGCATTTGAGGGGACGAGGGCGTGTACGTTGTACGTAGTCAGTACGCACATTTCATCATACATATTGAATGTTACAAACTAGCAGTCCCTTGCGGTTTCGCCCGTGTATTCCACTCCCAAAAAGGCACCCTTAGGGGATGGAGTTTCGTAAAATTCGTTTTTAGCGGATCCCTAAAAGGAAGGAGGAAAGGCAGTATTATAATTTCGGAGATTTCGTTATTTATCTGTGAGAAGTACTTCGCTTTTATAAATTATATTTAAAATGTTTTTTTTTTTTATTCACTCGATCAAATATTTTATAGTTTAAGGAGGTAAACCAGCAGTCGGATCCTTTTGATGGCTACCGACGCGAATAGATGTCTATTCGAGTTGGTTATATAATTATTATGCAGATAAAGGTAAGCCCTCCCTCATCTCCTCCAATGGGCTATAGTCAGGATTGCTGTAACTTGGCGAGAGGTACCTCCTCGGCTGTGGCGGACTAAGTCCGCTGCATGGAACTACCTCTTAATATTTTTATATTTATTACATAGGTAGTCACAAATTGCCTAAACACTCACTTAAATTAGATTACAATTTGAGCTCAACGAAGCTCAAATTGTAACGCTGAATTGTAGCAAAACATCTACAATTTTAGTATATAATGTATTTTCATAATTTATTGTCTATAACAAGCAAACTCCACATCAAAATGGATGTCTCTATTTAGCGTCACTCGTAATGCGTAACGCTAAATTATGATTGCTAAAAAAATATTATCTCTATCTATACTCCATACTAATATAATAAAAAAGGAAGCATTTAACAGTTTGTTCGTTTGTTTGTTTGCGTTGGCCCCGAAACTACTAGACCTATTTGAAAAATTCTATTAAAATTAGAATCCAAAATTTTTCGTGATGAACAAAAAAGATATAAAGCATTTTCTAAAACGTTTTGATTATTATGATCTTTCAATAATGTAACCAAATTTGTGCAATAATATCAAAATAAATCCTTATTTCCCTGCAGAATTTACTGACTTCTATCTGTCCGGCGGACGTTGTTCTGTGAAACTTAATTTGTTGTCATTACCATGATATTGAGTCATCGTTAACACGAATTTATATTTTTTTTTAATCAATGATATTTTGACATACTTTGCGAAGTCGACGGAATGATATACAGTAGTTACTCTACAAAACTCTTCATAGGGTCCGTCTTTTGACTTATAAATGAGTTTTCTAAAGTTTTGTAGAGATTATGAAATAATTCTGCTCTCGTGGTTTCACCTCAGTGAAACACATCATTTCAAACACCCATTGTATAAGTATTATTACAGATTACATTGTATTATTACAAATTACATTGTATAAGTATTATTACAGATTACATTGTATTATTACAAATTACATTGTATAAGTGTTATTACTGATTACATTGTATTTTTACAGATACAATGTTTATCCGTATGTCGAATTTCAGTCATCCGTTTAGTTAGCTTTTTCGTGATAAAATACACAGGATCTCTCGGAATCAGGAAGCTGAAGAAGAAGAACCGATAGCCGTTATGGAAGAAATGTTCTCGAGTGGCGGCCCCGCACCGGAAGACGGAGTATTGGACGGCCTCCTACCGACTGGACCGACGACTTGGTTAAGGTGGCGGGGAGCCGCTGGACGCGGGTGGGGGAGCTGCGTCCAGCGGTGGACGCGGGCGGGGGACCTGCGTGCAGCGGTGGACGCGTGTGGGGGACCTGCGTGCAGCGGTGGACGCGGGCGGGGGACCTGCGTGCAGCGGTGGACGTCATGCGGCTGATGATGATGATGAATATTATTAACATTTTTTGTTTTCGTGTACATTTAACCTCGATCCACGATTGACATCGGAAGTCCCCGACTAAAATGTAAACATCTTTTCAACTGAGTCGTCCCTGCTCCTCCTTTATTCAAAGTTAAAAATAATGTTATCACATTCTCAGATATAGTAGTATCTATCTAGGTATGCGTTATCTACTGCTATCGGTCACTCGTGAGATAGCTGTACACCGGGCTGTCGTTGTTTCAAATGTCAGATAAATGTTATTTTACAATATTGACTAGTTGACGGAACAAACTTAACGTGTGTATGTAAGCGCATAACCTTAGAATAACTGCATGGAATTTGATAATTATATTATTTTTGCATGCAGTATGGCATGGCGAAGGTTTGTATGTAGGAATATATAAAAGAATGATACGGAAACATTTAAAGACGAGCTGAAGTATTTCAATATTTCATAGTAACGTAACGTAACGGATTTGACAGTTTCCCGACGTAACACTACCCGCTGCTTTGGCAACAGATTCGGCAGTTATGACAGTACAGCATCTGTCGGGGAACTAGTGAATAGACTAAGTAGTGTGAATGAGTGAAGTGAAGTTTTGACTTTTTGCTATCGCATTTTATGTTGTCTGAGCTGGAAGGGCGACCCTCCAATGGGCCACCGGAAGTTCGAATAGGTAGGGGCAGCTCGTCTGCAAAGCAATAACGGATGTCATTAGTTGCGGGGATGACTAGTATCCTTACCACAAACTTGAATACTAAATATAATGTGTATACCGCCATATATATTGTGTACAGGATATGGAAGGAGATGAGCCTGAACGACAGCCTGAGCGACGTGGAGCGAGCGAAGCTAGCGGTGTGGGACTACCCGGTGAGCGACAAGTACAGCAAGATGTGGCAAGCCATGAAGGAGGCGGGGCTGCCCAACTCCATCGAGGAGGCCGTGGCACGCGTCAGGGACTCCAAAAGCTCCAGTGAAGGTGAGGAGTCCCTGCTGCTTTTGCCATAAGTGCAAATTCATAGCCTTATAGGTCATCCGAGACTTCTTTGTTACGCTTATTAGATTTAAATGGGCCGAAACGCCGAACACACGTTGTCGTTTACGAGATTTTATTTCAAATTTTACTTACATTCTTAGTTTGTTCCAAAAAGGGATTCAGAGAGCGCAGGGACCCTGAATGGCGTCAGATCTTACTGTTATATGAATCGACCTTACTTCGGTGCTTTACCTGTTGCACAAGATTTCGAGATGGTTTCACGGATTACTGTTACAGTATCAATAACTTCCAAGGGGTTCTCTGCTTAACCCATTAGGGATCAGATGTGAATAGTTGTTGTTTTGCTGTTGGTGTCAAATAGCTATATTATTTACTTACTTTGGCGGACGCTGGTACTCAAAATGAGTCTTGACGTCCATCAACAGGAGTCTCCATCGCACCCATGTGTAGCGTAATTGAAATTGTTTGTCCTGTACTTGCCTGGTAAATTTCTAACACACGCATCTTCACGCTAGTTCCCTAATGATGTAGGCTGAGGGAACCGAGCACTATGTGTACGAATTTCTCATAGACGAGACGAGAATTTAACAGCAACTTGTGAAATTGGACTTTATCATGTTATGGATCTGCGCAGGTTTTGCGTGGCTGGGCGACGCGACGGACGTGCGCTACTACGTGCTCACCAACTGCGACCTGCAGATGGTAGGGGACGAGTTCTCGCGGAAGCCCTACGCCATCGCCGTGCAGCAGGGCAGCCCCTTGAAGGACCAGTTCAATAACGCGTAAGTTGACTAGGGTACTTGGTGGGGAAACAAACTATGTGGTTGTTCTGTGTTGGACGTGAGGACCTGGAGATCGGCAGTCGGATTCTATTCCTATGATTCATTGTTATAACTGGTGTGGATGCAAAAGAAATTTATATATGGCTTTATGTGGCGAAAGATAAATCTGGCTTTAGGCCTTGTGTGTCTGAGAACCATAACAAGGCCAAGATTATGGCGCAAAGGTACAAGAAAAGCTTGTACTACCTGTACCGTGGATATACAAGGCTTTCTTCTTCTAAACGGTCTGTATGTGTATTCAGTAGTCATAAGAGGAGGGTAAGAGGTAGGTAAATTTTACGTATAATATAAAATACTATAAAAGATTAATAAAGATATAAGTAACGTTTAACCGACTCCCGTTACCGTCGAAAAAAGCACGTACTGCACGAAGCCGACGACGCGATCGCGATAGTGGTAGCCAAGTCCGTCCAAGTACACAAACAAAAAAACACCAAGACACGCTCCCGCTGTAAAATGCCAGTAAGGCCAACTAACGGATAGCAGTTTTTAGTCGATAGTAGCTCATACACACTTCATTCCCTTGGGTTGGCTGGATGGTGCGTAAATGCATTTTTCCTGCTAGAACCAATACATACACCACTCGTACCGGTCAAGCGATGAAACCTTACATATAGTGACACAGTTATAACATATGACTGACAGAATGTCAAACTCACACACTGCTTACGGAAACGAGCCCGAGTTCGAATCCGTAAGTTGAGAGCTTAGATTGATAGAAATAAAATAACGCGACTCTAGAGAGCTCTAATAATGAATAAACTAAGAATACGGCTTTTGCCGATTTGTAGCGTAAATCGGCCCCTTCCGTCAGAGGGGGGGGGGG
>JAFELO010000940.1:598228-651252 GCA_017140195.1 Eumaeus atala | reverse complement strand
GGGGGGAGAGGATGCCGGCCTCCTCAGATAGGCCAAACATTGAACGAGCTCAATTATCCTTATCCACGACACCGCAATGGCATCGTGCGCGCGCCGTCACACTAGAGTGGGGTGGGGGACCACCTCCCCCTTTTCGGTCCCAAAAATAATTACTATAGAGTACGCCCACAATGAACCCGGTACATCTCTTCCCATCTGCGGGGAAAGAGGGGAGTCTGTCCCCCTATCGTCTTCCTAAACCTGAAGACACAAAAGTCTTCGTAGTCAGTTGAACTGTTGAGGCTGGACAAGCGCCGCCAACCAGTATTAGGTCCCTCCGAAAAAAAAAAAGAAGTAACGTTTAATTGTTGTTAAATTATTATAATTCTATACACGGAGGTTGGTTAACGGTTTGAAGAATAAAATTAAAATAATTAAAAAAGTTCATCGCCGCTTGCATTATTGTATTCAACAGAATATTTCGGTAATTTCGAAAGAATATCTCGTGCTAAATCACATTAATTAGAACTCAAGCGCAGTTGTACATCACAATGAAATAAAATGTTGCGTTCATGCATTCAAAAATATCGCACCTGAATTTCTTACGTCTCACAAATGCGAACAGCTAGGCTACCCACTGTCTCCGCCCGCAGATGTCTGCATAATTGTTATGCATGTGTATTCTTCTCTCACATCACATCAGGCTGGGCAATATTTCTCTCCAATTAGATTTTATTCCTCTCCAATTAGATTTTAGGGGACCTAGGTGCTTTCGTATAGACCATGACAACATATTGATGTCTTAAGTTTACGCGAATGTTACTCATTACAATAAAACTACTTTTACGGATTTTATCGCGGTTTATTTAATTATTTAACTGGCCCGACGTTTCAGAAGCTTTATAGCAACCAAGGTCACGGGTGGACTGAGATGACAGATATCCTGATGTCATAAATTATTGAAAGTGCCCGTATTTCGTATTGAAATTTGGATGTCTTTTAATTTCAATAGCCCCGCGGATCATCCTTGGAAGGAATCAGTGCCCCCTAGTGAGCATTTGCGCTTTATCGAATCTAATGTAATGGCCGGGGGCAACTTCGGCATGCTCACAGATCGCATCCAAATTTCAATAGTGATGATGGCTGGGTTCTTCCCTCGGCTTGGGACCCAGTGGTAAACATAATCAAACCAAAAACTAAACATAACACCTCGAGACAGATATAATAAGTAGAGTTTGCGTTAATCGGAGCAATTGAAAATTACATTCCTCGGGTACTTTTAATACATTATGACATCAGGACACCTGTCATCTCAGTCCGCCCGTGACCATGGTTGCTAAAGCTTCTGAAACGTCGGGCTAGAACAGAAATAATTAAATATACCTCGATAAAATCCGTCAAAGTAGTTTTACTGTAAAGACTACTACAAAGTATTTTTTTCCGGGAAATCAACCGTGACGGCCACAGTTGTTCATCGGAAGGTGTTGTACATTTTCTACGCAAATGGGATCTCGACTTGCTCGATTGTTGACATTTGGAATTCAAGTTCAGTTGTCACCTTTTCCTCTCATGGGGTGTTGCTGCAGCATAGCATCTATATTGGGCGCATCCGGGGACCTCCCCGAACGAAAAGTACCTACTTTTCGCTACATGAAACCGCCACAAAGCGACTATGGACATGGTAAACATGAGGAAAATATCAGCGTGCTGGTTATACAGATGTCTGTGGGCGTCGTGGCCGTTACCGATCTGTTGCATCGTAAGACAATATCGCAGTTGTATTGTTATGGGGATACATCATAGATTTTTAATTGTACTGCCTCGTGGTATAATAACTCTGTGCCGGCATTGCTCAGATTTGCCGCCCGAAACGCATCGCAGTCACTGTACGTTAGGCGGCAGTGCTAACTAAATTAAGAGTTGACTTGAAGCTACTACACACGATACGCCAGCAGTCGCGGTTTCGAGTGTTAGGATATTTATTCTGTGTGCTATGACACTGTCAAGTACCCGGAACACAAGTCCATGCGGTAATCAGCACAGGGCTTGGCAAACCACAAGTTTGGAGTTTGGCAAGTTCACAGATTATTTCTACGCACACACACAACTTGATCAGGCCTGTTGTCAAGATTTTTGACACCAGCATCGGACAGTACATCATCATGATGTATCACTTGCCCCCGTGCCTCGGGGAGTATGTTAAGCCATAGGTCCTGCACCTGATTTATCTCCGGTCGTGTCGGATTGCCGTCCAATGGGACAAAGAGAATGAGGGAACCGGAAGCGTACTTGTGCCTGCGCACCCACTCGTGCACTATAATACAACCTGCGCAGTCGGCCAGTCTCTATGGAGATGGCCGCTGTGGCCAAAATTCGTCTAGGATGATATTATTGTTAAGACACTGTTATTGTTATATTGTTAATCTTCGCTTACAGCATCCTACAGCTGCTCAACAAACGCATCCTGGAGAAGTTGAAAGAGAACTGGTGGAACAACAACCCCAACGCCATGAAGTGCGAGAAGCAGGACGACCAGTCGGACGGCATCTCCATCCAGAACATCGGCGGGGTTTTCATCGTCATCTTCATGGGCATCGGCCTGGCGTGCGTCACGCTGGGCGTGGAGTACTGGTGGTGCAAGTGGCGGCGACGACCCACTGTAGGAGACGTTACGCAGGTAGCTGTGCCAGTTTGTATGTTTGTATGTACATTTCTTTATAGTATAGTGGGACAGACGAGCAATCAGAGCCTTTCAACGACTACCGACGCTCACGAACATCAGCATAATTATGCTGATACGTTGCCCACCTTTCCACCCCACCCCCCAATGGGCCACCGGGTACTCACAAATGATTAACGGTAACAACACCCGTAGATATCTGAATGACCAGGATGCTGATATTTTCCTCATCCTTACCATATCCATAGTCACGATTTCCATATTCCCTGCTACAGCCTGAACTTTTTGACCAATTTTAATGTCTAAGATGTTGATGGAATGCGAGTAACAAGACCAATCGACATATCCCTTGATTAGAGGGTTTTTCATCAACATCTTCATAGGTTCACTGGTAGAATACTGGTGGTACGAGTAACAAAGATATGACTTTCCGGTGGCCCACGGGAGGAGGGAAGGACGGCAACACGTACCCATAAAAAATAAGCGGATGTATGTGGGAGTCGAAAGTCACTCACCAGTCTGACGACTCATTCACTCCTGTGTAAGATGAACAGTCCTATAAAATTGTCGTGGTCTTTCTTATGGAATATTCATTGTCGCAGCCCTTAACTGCGATTTAAATAGATTTACGCTACAATATTATTATATAACTAATTATATATTCCTAAATCGAAGGTGGAGCCGGCCAAGGCAGCCAGGAGCAACATGGACATGAAGCAAGATGAAGGTTTCTCATTCCGATCCAGGGCCTTAGGACTTGGGAATTTAAAATCTAAGTTCTAACTCATAAGGCTTGTAAATATCTATAAGCTCACATTTATGCCTTTTTTTCGTTGACGCGGGGAAACGCATTTACGCGCCTTCACCGGCCCTGGGTGGGGTCCTGTGACGTGTGGGTCTTGCGGCACATGATAGTGCCGAATACCTACAAAAACCACCGCGAATGCCATCAGTGTTGCCGTTGGTGAGATGCCCCGGAACAACAAATCATCAAGGCACTTCGAAGGCTAGTCAGCCCCCTAAGGGACTAACTCCACCTCCACAGATGGGGTTACCGTGCACTACAGGACAACCCCACGAACTTTGGCTCAGTGCAATGGGATGAGGTTCCCATCCTCGCCTGTCGGGGCAAGCCCCGTGCGCATAAGCGTCTCCTCCTGTTGCCCTATGTTCCCCTCTTCTTATAAGACGGGTACTGAGAGCGATTCCACCTAATGATCTTTAGCCCCCTCTTCTTATAGGAGGGGTGCAAAGATCCACCTCGGTTCTATTGGCTTCGTCTGGGTTCACCCCAGCCCAGCTACTGAGCTCCACCCCCACGACAAGGCTTGAACTATGGTGGGGCATATTTTATACCTTACTGAATACGATACTCGTATAGCGGCTTTCAACGGTGTTAAATAGTTACTTGACAAGAAAAACGACGGTGGCGCCCTCATCACATTCTATGCTGTATTTATCACAGTATGTTATGTTCACTAACGCACGCTAACTGCAATTGTGTTTAAGATACAGCATCTTTTAGCTTATGAATGCTGTGTCATACTGTTATCATGATTTAATTGTTATCTTTCGCAAGTATTTAAGTAAATAAGTATAAAATCATAAGTAATCTCAATGTAAGTAGTTCCAAGCGTGTGTAGTGTCAATTAAAATTAAACACAATATTTAAAATAGAGTTATTTTATTATCTACAACATTGAAAATATCTTTATAAAATATCGCTTATGTATTAGGGAGAAGTTTTTACAGTTGCACGTTACAGCCGGTACACGTCGCCACGAGGAAATAGCCGACAACCGCAGGGGCAAGAGGCAGTTATGTACAGAAATCAAATAAATATTATTCTAGTGGTTTTGGTTGTTACAGGTCGATAGATTTTCCGCTGTGGTTCAAGTTCTTCGAGTTTTTGTTACACAGTTCGAGCTCAAGCCGGAGGCCATCGACTTCCGCCTCCAAGGTACGCGATCTCTTGAACATCTGGACGTAATTCATTTGTAATTGCTTCTGGTATCTCAACACTTTGTCCTTCTCGTCCGACCATTTTCGTCTTTCGTTGTTGAATTGGGTCTCTTTATTTTCTATTTCACACTTGAGTCTCTCCACCATTGCGCTGGCCGGGCACGGTTCGATGCACGGGTCCGGTAGTTCACCGTTGAGTCGTTGGACCTCTGCATCTTCTAAGGCGCTGTCGCTGGGGTTCCAATGATATTCATTAGTCTTACAAACATCGTATATCCCGCGAAGAGTTCGTCCACACTCGATGCCCGCGTACCCGTTCAAGGACACTTCGGATAATTCTTGTCTCAATTCTTTGATTTCGGTTTTCAGTTTGTCGATTTCGTTCTTGCTGCTCTCTTTAGCTTTAGTCAAGTCCGAGACGCTCTCCATCAAGTCGTTCGTCAGTCGGTCCACTTCTGCCTGAAGCCTTTTGATAGTTTTATCTTTGTCATCGGACTCGTTACGAAGTCTTAGAACGTCCTTATCTTTCTTGTCTATGTTCTCTCTGAGTTGACGGCAGTCAGCTTTCAGAGTCAGATACTCGTGCCCCTTAGCTGTTTGTTCATTCTGAAAATATAAATGATAAATTGCGATATAGTACGAAATTATTCTATTAGGCGATAGGGATATATATATAGATAGTGCTATAGCATTCAACTTAATTACAACTTCAACATTTGTTCGATCTATGCTCAAATTTGGACACTCTTAAAAAATGTTGTATAGCTCGGAATATAGGCCATACATAAAAAAAGAAATAATAGATTTAAATGTGGGATAAAGTAAAATCTTCAAAAAATGCAATAGGTACGGTGTTTCGACTAAATTAAAGTATATTCCATGATTTCCTTGTGTGGTCGCGTCCTCCAAAACAAAAAATACATTAACGAAATTTCAGAGACTTTTGCCCTAGTAGATCACAGGTCACATAAACCGTTTTAGGCTGTTGACGAGAGCAGTTTCACTGGACATTGTTACGAGTTACGACATTAGTCAAGACGTAGTCAAGATCTAAAATGTTAACTACGAAAAGCCTGTGCATCGCTGCGATTCGTGTATGCACAAGGACTAGCATGACGCGTCCCTAAGTTCATGAACATCTATTTGTTGTATCTGAGCAATAGGATTGGTTCATTGCGTGGGTTTCTGTAGTATTATTGAGTTACGTTTTGAGCGGTGCGACTTCTTTTACCTGCTAACATTATCTTAGCTCCCACAAGTTGAGTTTGGTGCTTTGAGCGGGTATTACCTGCGCATCCTTCAGTTGCGTCTTCAAGAGCGAGATTTCTCCCGCTCGCTGACACAGGCTCCATTCGGTGTCCTCCAGTCGCTGCCGGAGCAGCGCTCTGTCCCGCCGCACGCGGGCCAGCTCCGCGTCCCGCTCATGAGTGCGCACGGCCGCCCCGCCGACGGTGCCGTACGACTGGAGGAGCAGGCGCGGCGCTCGCACGCGCACCTCGTGGCTGCGCAGGCGGTCTGTTGTGCTGGAAGTGAGCAAGTAGACATATCAAGTAATATATGATTTACTGCAAAAGTTACTGCAGAAGCTAATCAAGATAAACTTCGTCGACTCCACTAGGGACCTACCTCTTACCCACGTAATACCTTTTTATAGTATAAGGGGGCAAACGGGCAGTTTGATGACTACCGACGCCCATTGACATTCGCAGAATTGTTACGCAGATGCGTTGCCCTCCTATCATCCCCCCAATAGGCCACCACAACCACATGAAACGCGGCAGCGACGCTATCACGCTGGTATCAAGTGAGCGAGAGGTACTTCCCCGGCCGACCCAATTCCGTTGCATACGGGGAATGTAGTGTCATGTACCATACATGGTATTACCTCCTTACTGGCACTACCTCTTGCTCATATGATACTGCCGTAAAGCGACACGTTCGGTGGCACGTTTCGGGCAGTTCGTGAGTAGCTGGTTGCCCATGAGACAGGAGGGGTGGAGGGGGGGCGAGGGAAGGAGGGCGACGCATCGGTATAGTAATTAAATCGTAACAACGCTCTGGTTGCTTGTTTGTCTCCCTATGCTCTAGGATGTTCTTTTAAGAGTGTATTAACACCTACTTATAAACACAGTAACAGGCTGAGAGTCGCGCGTTGGTTAAGCCTATTACGTACCGTCGAACCTCACGTTAGTCACAATCACTTCAGACCACAACGACGAAGAATTAGAAAATTACTTTGGACTTCAATGAGGGATAATAGCATTACTTTCTATAATAGTTTAATTACTAAGTTTTTTTAAAGTATAGAGGGGCAAACTAGCAATCGGAAACCTTTAACGACTACCGACACCCGTGAACATCCGCATAATTCCTATGCCGATGCGTTGCCCTCCTTTCCTTGTCTCCCAATGGGCCAACGGTTACTTACAAACCGCACGAATCGCGAAAGCGAAGCTGCTACTTTGCGCTGGTGGCATGTGAACGAGACGTACCTTCCCGGTCGTGCCGGCGCAATTCCGCTGCCATGCAGCATGGCACTACCTCTTACAAAGCATTAAAAAGTTTTGCTATAGCTGCTTTGCGACAAAATTACATTCAAATGTATGTATAATATTTAGATATCATACATACATTAAAAAGGGGGCAGATTATACTATTTGTTGTGCTTGATAACAAGACGTGGGAAATTGTAACTTTGATAAGATGTAACGAACGCTGGCGTTATCTCGACACAAATATCCCCTATCATGTATATGAAACCTTTGGTCACTGCTGTACCTGGCGTATGTCCTACAATGAAAGCTAAGACGGCCGACCGTCCGTTGATCCTTTCCACTATCCTTTCACTAAGCCACCGGAAACACGACTGCCAAACTGTCTGCGACTGTATAATGTACCTCTCCGGTCGTTTCGGCCCTCAATGGAGCATGGCACATTGTAGGCAACCTCAACGATTGCACGACCAAAGGTTTCCCGTCAAGTCTCGGATTCGAAATGTTCTGTTATTAACGGTCGAATGAGCCCTTTTAGCTGTTTTTATAGCGGTCGTAACATGGGAAACGGAAGCCTCAATATACGTAACGTAAGTTTAACATCTATGTGTACCGATAATGTGCCCTTTTTGTGAATGCTTACTAACGTGAAACTAGCTACAAGCATAAAAAGTACGGCGTCATATTAATTTCCAGATCGTAGTAATGTTGCAAATGGGCGGAGCCTGTGTGTGGGCGGAGCCTGTGAGCGAGAGAGCATAACAAGTCGTAACTCCATAGAGCATACACAGATCAGGTAGGAACCGTTCATCATCATCATCATTATCAGCCCCTATCGGTCCACTGCTGGACGTACGCCTCTTTCAATGAGCGCCAAGACTGCTGATCTCCTGCTACTCGCATCCATCCTGGACCAGCTACAGCGCGGAGATCGTCTTCACATCTGGTGAACGGTCGAACAACACTTCATTTTCTAAAACGTGGCCTCCACTCCAGAACCTCAGTGGCCCTGATCTGATCTTCTGAGTGTGCGACCAGCCCAGGAATCGCTAGCATGTAATATTATATCGTCCGTGATTTACGGACGACAAGTTCAATAATTGCCGTAATCCTCACAGCCAGTTACGGCATCCTTATGGGACTTCCGGACAGCCGTGCAGGTAGCCTTAACTCTCGTCTTGTTCCTTCTCCAATAGACAACTTCACAAGCTACACGGAACTCGACATCATAGCCTTTCGTACCGGTATCATGCAAGCGAGGAGCGCATTATCCGCACAATGGTTTTGCTGGCAGCTCTTTCCCCCTTCCGTATAGCGCCTCACCCCTCTACACTTTTCTGCACATTTCCGGACAACACACAACACTAGTGACGGTAACTACAGTTACCTATAATCATGATGATCTCTCTCCAGTTCCGAGACGCCGGAGTCGGCAGGCGAGGGTGCTGGTGCCGGCTCCTTGCAGTCAGTTCCCAGCCCGGAGCTGGACTTGGTTCTGGAATAGTTTGAAAGTTTACACATTATGTCCGTCCTGTGAAAATGATGGCGGGGGTGCAATTTCTGCCAAATTAGACAGACGAAAATCATTCCAACTAAGTGAAATTATCAAAACCTAGTGATGTCCACTTCAACATGGCCTAAACATCGCAAACGATAATCGGAGCCAAGTAGCCTCTCCCAACAGGGCACCGGCTTATTACCCTTCACTTTTTGGGTACCATGTAAACTAAGCTGCAATGCAGCATTGCACTTCTTGATGTCATGTGCTTATAAGTGTTGATGCGTTACGTCAGGATGACATATGGAGGGCTGTGTGACCAACCTAAGAGATGGACTCCAGCTGAGGAGTGTTACGTGAATGATTACGTGATGATCACTGAGGTACACAGGAGGCGTCCTCATCCTATGGCCTTCGGGGCCGTACTGGATATCGTATGTGTCTAACACAGACATCAGCTGTCATGGCTGTCATCACAACACAGACTATGTAAATATCTTGGCAGATATGCAACACTTGAAAGAAGACTTTCAAATTTATAATGTTATAACTATATTATATTATATAAAATAATTTGTGGCCGTAGGCTTGCCACCTATGACATCATGGACCTACCTTGTACCTTGGCTACTTATGGGTGTGCCAGTACATCTACTGGACTTACGAGTTGTGGATGTACCAGCACACCTCTGCCTACCTCCTCGGGGATACTTTTTTTCTTTTTTTTTTTAAATAATTAATTGACCCATACTAATAGTAGCATGGGACAATTAATTATTTCAATTCCATAGCCATAGTCACAAAATTTTTTGAAGATAATGCGAACGTTTTTTTATGATGACGACAAGGTATAAAACAGAAAAAGGCCTCGTTAACTGTCTCTTATGTGAAGTTAACTGCCCCTTGTGTAAAGTTAACTGCACTAACGGTAACTGAAGGTACCAGAGAGAGGTTCTCCACGCTAGAACAAGCAAGTAAAGTGTAAGTTTTCACGAATCAAAAAACACTGTGCCTTGTACGCGTTTAGCTGCTTTTACTTATTTTGCAAACGGTACACAACAAGGTCTAGTCCACACCTGTCGTAACTTATAATAGTTTTTAGTAGTAATGAACACAGAACAATACTGTTTCTGTAGATATTTTCGGGCAATGTTGGGAGTGCTTTTTATAGTATAAGGGGGCAAGCGAGACAATTGATGACTACAGACCGTGTTGCCCGTCTTTCTTCGCCTCTTAATTGTCTATCGTTGGATTCGCAGATACTACATTAAACGCGACCTCAAAAATTCACTTTGCGACCATATCATTTTTATAGCATAAGGGGGCAAACGAGCAATCGGAGCCTTTTGATGACTACCGACGCACATGGACATTCGCATGAATGTAACGCAGATGCATTGTCATCCTATTAACCTAAGTGGGCCACTGGCTACTCCACTTTGCGGCGGTATCGAGTGAGCTTGAGGTTCCTTGCCGGTCGTGTCGCCCCAATTCCGTAGCATAGCACTACTTCTTACACAATGTGACTAACTCATGTGAGGGAGAGGTATTTCTGTAATCGTGCCGGCCAAATTCGAAGGCATAGCAGCATTGACTGTTAAAAAATACGGCTTTGAAAACATATACCAAAGACAGTAGGTAGGTACTCTGTACCTACCTTTTGTTTGTTGATGTGTACAATAAAGAATAATGAAATATTCTTCGTTCATTCATTCATATCGGAGCTTGAGGTAACTCTCACTGGCGATATCTACGTGACGGCTATGTACGTACTTCGTGTGATAGTTGACTTTACGGAGTGGGAAGGAGGACAACCCGAGCGTATTTATTTATTCAAGGGCTCCGACTGATAGTTTGCCCCTTGTACTATAAAATCTGATGTAGAACTGGCACGGGTATGGTCGCGGTTGGCGGCGCGTGCTGCTTCAGCGGTGGAGCGTGGCCGCCAGCCGGTAAATCCGACCCAGGCACTTCGCATGTAAAGTGTTCTTCAAGTTATTCCTTAACCTCTTTTTGCGATATACTTTCTTTTGTACTTGAAGAAAGCATTTACGCCGCATCGGTGCACCCTGGGTGGGCGTCTGCCCAACTTGGGGACTATTCGAGAACCCTACCCTCACAAAAAAAACCTCTCGGAAGCCCTCAGCCGCCTTGGGAAGACGAGATGATCCCGGTTTTATTAGCACATTCAATTTGCGATTTATTGTGTTCATAAGCTTTGTGATGCCTTTTAATAGTATAAGAGGCAAACGAGAATAAATCGTAGGCTTTCGACTACCGACGCCCATAGACATCAACGTTATTCTCATGCACATGCGTTGCCTTCCTTAACACCTCCCCTCCAATGGGCCATTCATCAGGACAGTGATGTAAATATAATATACTCATTGAAGCGAATTACTCTCCCAACATGAGGAAACGAAACTAATTAAATATCCCCCTACACATTTCTTACCAATCTATTGAAATGCCATTTCGTATGTCAGCCGTCCCGTGTCCACTGTTGGACAAAGTGTGTTATTAACAGGTGTTTTCAACTTGTAGATAATAGAGCATGCATGTGTGTACCACGACGATATCGTTATCCCATATTGTTGTTGATTGTCCACCGAAAGTACCCGAGACTATGTCCTGAGGAGTAAGGAACGCCTTTGTACATATCGTCTGGGGTCTAACAAACAATCTTTATGACGGGACCTAATTCCTCTCCTATTAGTACTAGCGCCATGGAATATCGCTCATAGCCTTGCTTGACAAATGGACTATTCAACACAAAAACATTTTTCAAATCGGGCCCGTAGTTTGTGAGATTAACGCGTTTTAACAAACAAAGACTTTAGTTTTATATTATTAGTATAGATGAAATTAAAAGACTAAAGAGTTATAACTTAATAGACGATAGAGTTTAATAAATTATACAAGAGATGCCATGGTTGGCGTAGAATAGCATAACATAATACTGAAATGGAAGATCTATTGAGCCAACTGCATTTAGACGTAGTGCAAAGGAGAATCATGACACTCACTCGCAATGTGTGTCTATTAGTCACAAAAGGGATCTAAAATCCATATGATGCATCCTATAACTCTTGGTTAGGGTAATAAGAAAGCTCATTTGTACCTACCGTCGCTTCGCATCATCACCAATTTTCGTTCAAATATACTTATTCCTAACAATCGCCTTTTTATTTGTTTCATGATTAAAATGATAAAATATTAGCTGTGTCCTGCGGTAGAAAGTAAATTTTATCCTAAACCCGTTACTATTTTTGTGTGAAAAATTAACAAACATACATACAACATTTTGCATTTATAAATAACACAAGTCAGATTTGAATCATGTACAACCTTAGCCTATAGTTAAATAAGTTGAAACGAGTTATATTGTATTGAGCCCAAACTGAATGTCACACAAACTAACCCAAGGCTAAGTCTAATACGAGGACCACATAGTTATCATACTCAACATATATTTAATAATAAATACATGCAATATTATGTATATATTATTTAATAACGATGTGTTATCAGAAAAAACCAAATAAAATTTAAGAAAGGTGAATATTGTAAAGCTAAGCATATACGAGGGCTGATTGGTAATTGGCCGAAACGACAACTTAAAAAAAAGATAGGCAAAGAAAATTTGTTACATTATATTCTATCATCTTTCCGAAAAGAGAACGCCCAATTTAAATTTATTCGAAGTAATAGAATTTGTGTCACCTAGAACTTTCTCTGCCGTATATTTTCTCAACAAGGGAAAGAAACGAATACGTGCAGTGATAAATTTTTACGTTTTAAAAGGGAAAACAGCAACTCAGATTAAAGTCAAGCTAGATAGTGTTTTAGGTAATACTGCTCCTGCATTGAGTACAACTCCCGCCTGGCTAACTGATTTTGAACGTGGGAGACAGGGCTGCGAAGACGCCAACAGGTTGGGCCGTTCAAACGAAGTCACGAATCCGGACATGATCAAAAAGTTTCAAAGAATCGTTTTGAATGATCGGCGGTTAAAGTTGCGGCAGATAGCAGAGATGGTAAGCATTTCCTCTGAACGCGTTTTTAGCATTTTACACTAACATTTGCGAATGAAAAAGCTTTGCGCGCGATGGGCTCAGCGTGTGCTCACTGTTAATCAAAAGCAACGTCGAGTGGACGATTCGTCGGAGTGTGTGACAGTAGTTGAAACGTGGATACATCATTATACTCCTGAGACAAAAGAACAATCTGAGCAGTGGACTGAGAGCGGAAAACCTCCGCCGAAGAAAGCAAAGACTGTTATTATCTATGCAAAAACACATATTAACCAATCAAGCGGTTCAGTAATTACTATTTTTCTGGTTTTCTGCGAACAAAGAAAAACTACTTTCACTTTATATGTTAAAAAGATCATGGTCGAACGGACAAGCACCAGATGTTCACCCGAAGATGCCACTTTGAACTGTTAACGAATGTTAACAATTCTTATAGTGGAGTAGTAGTAATAGGATAAGAGGAAAAAGAGCTGTCAAGGCCTTTTGATGACTGCCGACGTCCATAAACATTCCCGCATACTTACTACGTAAAAATGGAAATCCACCTGCCCGAACGTAATCTACGCACCATTAAAGTACACGAAACGCGACAGCATAGCAGAATGAGAACGGTGATGTAGCCTTCCTGGTCGTGCCGACTCAACTCCGCTGCAATGCGACATGGCATTACCTCTTACGTTTAGTTAGCCTTGTATTACGTGAAAAAAATATTTTTAATTTGCCCCTCCCCCCTTCCTTCCTCCCCTGGGTGACTGTAATGCCGCGCGCGGCCGAGCGCACTTCCGCAGTGATGCACAGCATCCATCATACTTTTACTCTTCATTGTTACGTACTGCAGCGGAATTGGAGCGTGCTAATGAGTATATAGCCCTTATATCTAGGTAGTTCAATGCTGCATTGCTGACGGATTGGGCCGGCGCGACCACCCGGTAACGAGATACAGATGTGACGTGACATATGCTGTTGCGTTTCGTCCTTATATTTCCGATGGCCCATTGGACTTGAGGAGGAAACTAGGTATCAAAGTATAAACTTTTCCTTTTTCGTGAATATTATAGTTCCAAGTGAAACTGATTTTTTTCACAGTTAAACCATGTAACTGGTTTTGTAAGAAAAAATTGTGTAAACTGTAGAAATGAAGTAAGCGTTGTAATAATTTAAATGTCAAAAAGGGGAAAGCGTCTGCATAATAATTATGCGGATGTCTATGGGCGTCGTAGCCTGTTACACTACAAAAGGAGACCATCATCACTTCAAGTCGGTGTAAAGTGAAGGGTACACAGTATAAAGTAAAAGGGAGGTATTTATTATTCAGCAGGGACATCCGTGGCAACCGAATAAAGTGTTATGAACACTGTTTTTCCTTTCTGTCTCTATGTGTATACAAAAATGAAGTGTAACGCTTTGAATATGTTTCCAAAAGAAACAGTTTTTTTATGTGTTAATAACGATACAATAAGGTTTACATACAGGCATAGAAATTCGCTGAGCAGCTGCGGTCTCTTTCCGTAGGCAAAGAAACTGCAACAGCGACTTAAACACACATACATACAAAACTGTAGAAAAAGGTTTCAAAACGAGCTATAAGTATTGCAGGAACAACTCTGTAACAGATTTAATGTGTAACACTTATCCCAGCATGTCAAGGTGTTTTTGACGAAAGTCTAGCTTCATCGATTACTATAAGACGTCTGGCGACGACGTAGGTGAGATTGAGGTCGATAGGGGGACCAGATCCTCCTCCATTCCCGCACATGGGAAGGATGCATCCCAATAGCTATATATAGTTATATTGGTTATATTGGATTTAGCTATGAGCCCCACATCGTTTGTACCTATACTGAGACGGGGGCGATGCTCGAAAATAAAAAAAAAACATAAAAAATATCGAAAATATGATACGTCTCTGTCTCTTCACATTAGCGGTATATTTATGACCGCTATTTTAAAATCGCTTGTTATAAAAAGACAATGATAGTGCGCGGGTCAACTTTATGGCTCTTTATTCGTATCCTTGATTCAAAACATGTTCTGGTGGTAAATAAAGACAGCACGAGGCAATTTAAGGATATTTATGATTGTTTTTGTAATCAAAATTATTGACAAGCATGATCACCGTGTCCAAAACTAATCAATATGGCGCGAAGGATTGTCTTCATTCATCACTATACCCGATGGAGAGTGGCCCGTGGGCCCTCAGTATCTGTACAGCCGGCTAGGTGCGCCATGACTAGTGCCTGCACGATTTTCAATCAAAAAATATCCTTATTGACGCTAAACATACTTTCTTTCATTCAAATATGTACATTTGAATGAAAGAAAGTATTTTCTTTGATCGCAAGTTTCAAAACAGTCAGAGTCAGAGTAATTTATGTGACATAAATTACTCAGACGACGTAATCAATAGAGGTCCTGAGGGAGTCCAAATACTGACTGAATTGGCGCGTGATGTGATGACTTGACATATATTATGCGTGACCCCAAATTGTATACAATAGCAGATTTTATTTTAGCGACGACATTATAGTCGGATCGGCAGTACCAGGTGAATGACCTTTTTACCCGACTCCTTCAGAGGGAGAGAAATGTTTTTGAAGCTTATGTACGTATGTGGACCTGTATGTTAACTGATATATTTGGAACAGGTTGGCTGATTTGAACGTTTGTGATATTGTCAGATTTGTTTAACAAGGAAGTTGTAAGAGGCACAGGGTAGATCGTCAAGACTGCAGGTACATTAAAATATATTTTAAGCAGCTTCCCTACCCGGGTATTATGTTTCTCAATTATTGGTGATTCTCACACATTGGCCTGCAGTTGGGGTTATTCTTTCGCTTTTCATACAGTCAGTTCGGATGGATCAACAGGAAGATAGAGTCAAAGACATTCGCATTGATCTTCCTTAGACCCGACTAATCGTTTGGCCTCTGGATCTGTGCAATAACAAACACGGCGTGTTTTTGAGATGTCGCAACTGTAACTACGGGTGTATTTGGGTTACAAGTACAAAGTAGCTAACGCTAAGTTATTATCAAGTACTAAACTGTTATTCATGCCGCGGAATAAAGAAGGCTTTTCATTTATACATGCTTTTTGTTCGTAAATTAAAGAATCCAAATTAGGTAAGCAATTAAAGTGAACATAAATTATAACAATATACAGATTTCTAATTTTATGAGATTTGAATACGTTTTTTTATTATATAATTCTATACGTTCACACGCTACTTGCCCGTGCCTCTTCTTCTTTTCATTTGGGAAATGCTTTCACGCATACCGCTGTAGACACGGGGTAGCCTAGCGGTACTCACAGCTACACTGACTACCCACTAAAACCTCCAATGGTTATTTTATTTTTCAATACCAACCAGGTTAAATTCACTTTTTGAATATGTTCAACAAAAGCCATAATATGAAGAAACGTAATAATATTTATAACTGTATTTATACCAGTGTTGCCAGATTGTTGTTGGGAAATATATCCTTTCTTCTGTCATGTTTCGTGCTCATCATAGCAAATGCACGTAGCAATTTCCATCGACACGCAATAATTCGAAATACAATTAGGTGTTTTGATTGTTTGTTTATCTCTTATACGTTAAAGAAATATGGTGAGTATATTAACGATGATGAAAATGATAAACATATTCCAGGAATTGGCGACCACATCCTTGGAGCTGCGAGCTGATAACGACGGTACATAGTCGCGCGATGACTGGCCGACACACGCATCGACACTGCGGACTGCGCACGCGACACGCCAGGACATGAGCGAAGGACATTCATACAGCATAAAGGCGTTTGTTTTGTGGACGCATATCTCTGTACTGTATGTATTGCTATAATAAACATCTTAACCTATGCAATTTATTAAATTTACGAAAATTATTTCCGTTGTCTAGTACACGTAACACAAGTCCTTAGTGTACTTAGCACAGGACTAGACGAACGTTAGGGCCGGGATGGGAACCCGGTCCACTTCATCAAGACACGGCGTCGTGGGGACTGGCCATAGCGTAGCCGGACAGTCCCCGAGGAGGTGAAGACTGGCCTTTTCGCCGGGGCCAGCACGTCGCTGGAGGGGTCCTGTTGCCTGCAGATCCGGGACCCTTCACTTATAGCTTTTTTGTATATTAGTTGGTATTGCTACCCAACGGCCGAGTGCAACATAAGTCTGGGTGTCTACCCGGGCTCCCAGGTATCATGCGTAAATGCATTCCCCTTCGTCACAAAAAAAAAAGGACTAGGCTAACGTGGTGTGATCGCCAAGTCCACAGATATTATTATTATTATTATTATTATTATTATTATTATTATTATTATGACTACATATGGGTAATGCACTGTATAGAACATAGCACAGACTTCACTATGTGTTTTTCGTGACATAAATTACGATTTTTATCCATATTTCTTCACCTCCTGCACCTTGGAGAGGCCTAGCTCTCGCCTCCTCACATCTCATGTGAGGTTTAACTATTTGTTTTTAATGTTGGTAAATATAGTGTGACCTCTACTTCAGTCTTAATATATTACACTAGCACCGCTCCGAGGTTTCACCCGCGTAAAGTAACTTCAACAGTGTAGTACCTTTTACCTCCTTAGGGGTTGGATTACTTTAGCACACTCAACAAGGAACATATATGATAAATTCCTGCTTCTGGGGTTCAGTAGTTTCAGCTGTGTGTTGTCTGCCAGTCAGTAAATCAGTCACTACGTAACGGAAGAGTATATAGAGATATATATTTAGAATGTATATAGATTTCAACACAATGTCATTTAAACATGCTCTACTTTAAAATTGTAACTTGTAATGCTTGCAGTACAATAGTTTGTATAGAGGGAGAAAGAAGGTGGGCGCAGATATTGTTAATAAAATTATTAAGAATAATATCTCTTGTATCTAAAAGTAGTGTCAGCTTTTACATACATGAGTGGGCTAGGGAAAACTATTTAGCCCATTATTCATGTGTCCAGAGCAACTCCATCACATGACTGTAAGGATAATAGTTGAAATGATTATTATTAAATGAGAACTAATTTAATATGTAAATTAATTTTCACAATTTATTTCAATTACCTTAACTTCGAAACTTCGTAAGCGATAAAAGTACACAGTTAAAAAAAAGTATAAAACACATCTCATGTGCAAGAAAAACGATGTACAGAAAGTAGTACTATTTATTATGCTTTCTAGAGACAATTTAAGAAGCGCAATGTTAAGAGAAACCTCACCTATGCATTGTCTTCCGATCACTAGTCACATGTAAACACATATAATCACGTCACATCACTATTATATTGGAATAATCACGGTGGTACATAACTATATAAATATCAACAGAAAATGATATAAATATAAACAGTGTAAACGCGCGAGACGTACCACGTACGGTCTGTGAATGTGGAGACACGCGTGCTATATCGGAGCTATAAAATGTTGCAATACATATTTTATATTATAATTATATTTAATAAACGTGTAGAATGTTTCAGGGTTGTTTTAATATGTAAATACTATGCGTGCATTTCTAGTATTTTTGTTCATTTCGCCAGCAGTCTAAGTAAGTTTGCTAGCAGTTGTTGAGTCCTGACTCAGCACCTACTTACATCTGCCTACATTATATACCGTAGATGAATGGGCGTGGAGAAGTAGTCTCGGCTACTTCCGTACATGTAATCCTAACTACATCTCCCCTCTAATTGACCTGTAAAATATCTTATAGTTAGGAGTAATTTCAATTTTATTCCTGCTATAAAAATATATCTCTCTCTATAATATAATATAGAGTATATAATATCTAGTCTATTATAATAAAAAAAAATTTAAGTTACCAAATTATAATTCATATTTATGTGTTTGGAGTCTCCATTTAAGCAAAAAGATGCTTGTGGTGGGAGAACCGCCCTTCCATAACTAATGTTCTTATCTAGTAATTTAATAACATAAATGACTTAGTGTGAATTATTATGTAAAAACAAGCAAAATATGACGTTTACACAATTTCTAATTAGTTAAATCAGTAATTGTATAAAGAGAGGGTATTTACATATTTCTTTTGAATTCGATACAGCATGTGCTGTACGACAACTAACACTAGGGTTCAAACACATTTTCACAATAATATTTTAATATAATATAATAAGTATAAAGTATCATATTTTGTTTTCTCTTTCCTTTTCTTTACTTTTTTTTATTTTATTTTATTATTTTTACACTACTGCTCACAAAGTAAGTACATATAGAAATCAATGAAAAGTAAAAAGTAATTATCATCTTTTACTTTATATTAGTTTTATGGAATGGTTGAAAATTGAAAATAATGAACCATATCAAATTACTACTGAGTACAATTTTGAATAAATAAAATGATACCTAACATTTCCTTTAGCATGTATAAGTCTCCCTTTTTCTTTTTTTTTTCACTGGCACTTTGTGGGGTCTAGTGGTGTGTGACTCGCGGCACATGACAGTGCCGAATACCCACAAAAACCGCCGCAAGTGCCATCAGTGCCGCCCTTGATGAGGTTCCCCGGAACAACAATCATCAGGGCACCAGTAAGGCTATTAAGGGACACCTCCACAGATGGTGTTGTTCAGACCTACAGGATAACCCTTCCGACTTCGGGACAGTGCAATGAGGTGAGGTTCCCATCCTCGCCCCTTGCCCCGTGCGCTTTGCTTTTAGGTCCCCTCTTCCTATAAGAGGGGTACCGAGAGCGATTCCTTCCGAAGTTATTGAAATATGTAGAATATTGAACCATTTTTTAATTATTAAAATAACAAGATTACCTCATGAAATCATAATATCTTCTGAATCTTATATTACACAAAACAGATAATGTATATAACTTGGTATGTAAGATGTAAATATAATTTTACAACTTAGTTATGCTATATACCTTATATTACGCAAAACAGATGATGTATATAACTTGCTATGTAAGATGTAAATATAATTTTACAACTTAGATATGTGTTATACCTTATATTACGAAAAACAGATGATGTATATAACTTGCTATGTAAGATGTAAATATAATTTTACAACTTAGATATGCTATATACCTTATATTACGCAAAACAGATGATGTATATAACTTGCTATGTAAGATGTAAATATAATTTTACAACTTAGCATATCAAAGTTTATTTTTGCGTAATATAAGATTCAGAAGATATTATGATTTCATGAGGTAATCTTGTTTCTTTATAAAAATGTTATATTTTTAATATATTATTAATTTAAAACTAACTTTTTAACTTTATAAATTTAAAACTAGAAAAATTCTTTATTTCGTATTGATTTAGACACCCTGCTTAAGTTTTTTTTATGTTTCATCTGAATCTGGCGTTTATCTACTCCTATATTATATACTATATTAATCAATTCAATGTTTTTCTTGCATAAAATTAATACAAAGAAAAACTTTTCTTTTTGCGTCAGCATCATTTTAGCGCTCTTGGAGCAGTCATTCAGTAATAGTTAGGGCGGGTGCACATGCGGACTTGTTAATATCTTTAATTGTGACGCTAATGGACGGGACAGGGATGAGTCATTGACCTGAGGGACATGAGATTACCATTCTTCAGCTAAGTCTTTCGTGTGGGGGAAATAACAGCTGGCCGGCTTCCCATGGTACTTATATCACATATAATATCAGTCGTTCTAGTAACAACGATAATTATAATAATCTTTATTTCAGTAACCATGACTCATATTGTCAGTCGAAGACACTATTATTACGTATAATCTTAATATGATTTATTTTAGAATAGCAGTTTATGTGGAGTTCAAATTTACTTATACGGATAATAGACAGAAAACATAATTTTTAAGTAATACAAGTTAGTGTTTTAAAATAAATTCAGCTTTTGCTGCTATACCCTACATTTAACAATAATGAAATCTTATAATATCGAAGTAAGAAAAACTAGCAGTCGTAGCTTTTTGGTATCTACCGACGCCTATAGACGCTTTAAGCAGATGCAGCATAAAAATGCACTGTCCTCCTACCCTCTTCTGTTCCAATGGATCACAGGAAACACAAACTGCTCGAAACGTACCTCCCCGGTTGGGATGTCCGATTCGCCCGTATTGCAGCATGGCACATCTTTTAAGATGCTGCACAATATAAAATCCACACAAAAATTGGTTCATTGTCAGATGTGAATTAACAAATTATCAACCCCTTCGTATGACGTCAGAAAATATCTTTTTAAAAGTCATAGTCAATATAAATAATCTTCTTTTAATTTTGCAGTTTTTGCAATTTAAATTTGCAGTCTGATGCATTTAATCAATACAACAGACTGCAAATTTTCTTATTCATTTCTGTCACGCAAGTGTTCAACTCTCATTCACTCGGGTCCCTACTCGTACTCAGGGAAACCCATTTAAGGGACGGACTTATATTTACACAAATATAAAACACACTTATTATATAATTTTACCATATCCCTTTCCCAAGCCCAGCGAATGTAAATAGAAGGAAAGAAATTGATATAGGGATAATTCATTTTTTGAAATCATATTTACACTTCTTCATTAAACTCTACGTAGACGAAGTCGGTCAAATTAACATGAACGGAAGTGGCTATACGCATCTATGATTTCGTGTAAGCATAATTTCAACCATTTACCTTAAAATAATGATCAAAGCCGAAGTTACGAAAGCGACCATGATGCTAACTCCAAAATAATATTTAAAAAGAATGATGCAAGGTTATAC
Organism: Eumaeus atala; assembly: GCA_017140195.1. Taxonomy (NCBI): domain Eukaryota; kingdom Metazoa; phylum Arthropoda; class Insecta; order Lepidoptera; family Lycaenidae; genus Eumaeus; species Eumaeus atala. Next base: position 629,875 of record JAFELO010000940.1, on the reverse strand, counting down.
AATAGGTGGAATTCCTCGTTGTCCAGTGGCACCATCCATGTTCAACCACTGATCAATGGGTTCTGGGTTCGAGTACACGGAAATATTGGGATTTCTCTATGTCTAACAGCAGTCTGAAATCATCAGGCGGTGATAAGCCCCCTAGGCTCGGAGAGCACGTTAAGCCGCTGGTACTGCACCCGATTTCTCTCCGATCAGGTCGGACTGCCGTCCCACCTTAATGGGAGAATGGGGGTGGATAGTGTCCTCGTATCTGTGCACACAGTAATAAAGCGCAGATGGCTAGTCTCTATAGAGATGGCCGATGTGGCCGAAATTCGATATTGCATTCGCATTAGGTCAATCAGGCTGGGGAAAACGAAGAAGTATTTATTACAATCCCATACCGTTTCGTACGGTTTGTGGATGTTATTCATTTATTCGGGGAGACGAGGATGAAGGAGGCATAGCCAAAGTACGTTAAATATAGTTTCAGCTGTTTCCATCAGGCTCACTGAGAACACAGGAGTAGCAGCAGAGGGTGCGAGCGGGTCAAGCCCGTTTTAAACTGCATGACAGTGCACATAAGGCCTATATCAGTAACGTGATCACCGTACTGTTAATTTGAATCATGTGCGCGTGCGCAGGTGTAACATTATTATGCGCTCGATACTTTCGTTATCAAATCATGTAGAGAGTGTCTGATGAGTAACGAAGAACGCGACCAGACCTGACTAGACTAGGGTTCCATAACAACTTATAACTTTTTTATACAGCTAATTGCTTCCGGCGCGCGTTCTAGGCTTTATAATACGCTTTTAATACGACCAGATGTAACAAACTAAGCAGACAAATCTAAGAATCAAAATTACACGCACTTCTAACTGTTGTGTTATCATGAAACTTGACAGACATATGTAGATTAGATGACAACACAATATTATGGTACCATATAGCTGGTATGGTGATGGAGTTGGAAGGTGAACCTTTTCCTGCTCATTTTTTCGACCTGAAACTTTTTCTCCCTTTTCTTATTTTTATCATTTCTGAGTATGTACTCTGAAATGATACGACCTGGTGAATTTGAATGCTATAATGCATAAAGTGACCTTCTGTGTCTTTTGTGACTTTCCAACGGCCCATGGAGGGAAGAAGAAGGGCAAGGCGTCTCCACGTGGAGTTTTATGGTCGACTGATAATCACTTACTCTTCAATTATATAAAATATTTCGAAACATGAATTGTTCTCCTGACTGTCTGCGGATGAAGCCGCGTGCATGGCTAGTGTTATAACAAAAAAAAAACTTTAAATGTAATACTGAAAGCTAATACGATATAGCAAAAGATGATCTCATATGGAATATATTAGCACTGAGATCATTTTGATAACATGGTGTCATGAAACAATGCGTTTATCATTTAGATAACATGGTGTCATGAAACAACGCGTTTATCATTTAGATAATATGGTGTCATGAAACAACGCGTTTATCATTTAGATAACATGGTGTCATGAAACAACGCGTTTATCATTTTAATCGTCACCACGATTGTCATCAGTCACATCGTTAAGAGGTGGCCATGTTGCATTGCAGCCGAATTAGTAGTCGATTTTCGGACCTACTAAATCTGCATATAAAATTTGGTAAAAATCGGTAAAGCCGTTTCGGATTAGTAAGTTAACTAAATGTATTAGACGAGAATTTTATATATAAAAGATGTGTACAAACTTACACAACAGAGGAGTGGTGTCGCTGGTGCAGCGGAGTGGAGAGATGCGCGGGGGGCAGGGCGGACAGCGACGCTGGCTGTGGCGACCCGCACCAGCGGCCCTCGCGCACGTCCGACGAGCCTACAATATTGAAAATGTATTATGCCTTAAGTTTACCTTTATCTTATATTGCTTTAAGTCGCCAGTTATTTAGATATTAACAAACCCTACCTTTCAGTAACTTTACAGCAATCATATGGTAATATAAAATACCTAGGTCCAAGACAAGATTTCACAATAAGTGCTCTAATAATAAATAAATTAAGAATACGGCTTTTGTCGATTTGTAGCGCAAATCGACCCCCTCCGTCAGAGGGGACGAGGAGGCCGGCCTCTTCAGATAAGCCAAACATTAAACGAGCTCAATTATCCTTATCCATGACACCGCAACTGAAACGACATCGTGCGCGCGTCGTCCCACTAGAGTGGAGAGGGGGACCGCTTCCCCCTTTTTGGTCCCAAAATAATTACTATAGGGTACGCCCACAATCAACCCGGTACATCTTTTAACATCTGTGGGAAAAGAGGGGGGTCTGTCCCCCTATCGTCTCCCTAAACCTGAAGACAAAAAGTCTTCGTAGTCAGTCGAACTGTTGAGGCTGGACTAGCGCCGCCAACCAGTATTAGGTCCCTCCGAAAAAAAGAAATCACAATAAGTAAAGACTTAAATAAACTGCTAGGCTTTTATAAGTTTGCTTACACATTCCAGTGTATATCTATATTATGAACTGGTCTAAGCTATGAATTACAAACCACATAAAATAGCGGCCGGGAATGGTGTATCATCAAACGCTCTCTAAACGCCAAGGTTTTTATGTTAAACTGGTTTGTTATGGTTCAATCGCGAGATAATGCCTTAATTCTAAGATCACCTACATCACGTTACGGTTGTAAAAACATTTACACTGCCCTCGTAGAACAACCTTGATATAAATTGTAATTGTTCATAATTGAAGGTTTTTACAGTAACGATGATTATTGAAGAAAATTGTACATTTATTTCTTACAAATCACTTTTGGCCCATTGTTATATCATGGAATAAAACTCTTCGTATTATACTATTCCATCGCCACATATGGGGTACCTACAGATGATGTATTGAATAGTGGCATGTTACTTTGGATTTGAAATAGACCCGGAATAGCGGTAGCTCAATCTCTCTCTAACATGAGACGGCATAATGAGAGAGCTACGCTGTCAGGTTCTATGCGGTTCATGCGCCGTGGGCCCATTGTAAGAATGGGCTAAAGTACGACGTATTTCACATGTGATTGACATCTATGTAAAGAATCTTAGACTTGGTTTGGTTCTGCTTGGAAATATCAATATTTTTTATAGAGCAACAAGCAGATCCATCAAGACCTGGCTATTTTTTACAGGATGTTTTTGGTGGGATCTGCTTTACATCTATGTGGATCTCGATGTTCATGAGCGATGGTAGTCCTCAAAATACCTCGACTTCATATGCTATAAAAAATGCAATCAAGAAGAGAGAAAAAGACTTTTATTATTATTTTAATTTAAAGAGCTTAATCTAACAAGATTACGTCGCTCTGGTAGGTTTTTTTGAGTAAAGTACTTACTGCCATATAAAGTCATCAATGAGGGCGGGCGACTCGCCAGCACCGGCGTTGAGCCATACCGCTCCCCGCCCGCAGACAGGCGCCCGCCGAATGGCTTGAACGCTATCGGACGGATTACCGACTTTCCCTGCAACAACACATACAAATGAGTAAACATATACGTCATGATTAAGATTAGTTAGCCTACAACCGTCTACGACATGAAATCTCCCCACCCGCAATGCTCACAAGAAAAGGCTGTTTTTGGAAGAGAGATCGAAGTATTTTGGCCATTGATCTGTAACGTAATAGTTTTACGCTACAGATCAATAGCCAACAAACACTCGGCTGCTAAGAACGTAAAAAATTGAAACAATACATTTACTAAATGTATAAAATAATTTACGTGATAAAATCTTAAAAACTTAATATTAAGTATCAATAAGAGATAACCAGTGTATTGGTCGTTACGCGTTTTCACATTTTAAAATTATAGCGACTCCAGAAGAAAAACAAAATTCAAAAAAGGTCTTGGAATAGAATTATATACGACTTTACAGATCGTGACATTTAATTGCGACACTTGAATATAATGTCGATTCCGTGCTCTGCGAGAGATCATCAGATCTATTAGCTTAAATCCGCTGGAACAAATACGATTATTATATTCAAAATAGCGGTGTCACAACATTAAACGAGCGCCACTTTTGTTGTCAAATGCCGGGTTGCTACATTCAAATTATTTACTTAATTGTATAATCGATACATGGAAACAATTACCATAACAATAGGTGTCAAGAACTTTGTTTGTCTATAATGAAAAATCAAGCATTTCTTCTTGTCTTTGAAATAAGCGGCAACTTGTATCTATTTAGTAAATTTGTAAATTGTTAATATATAATCTCTGTCTACCCCTTTTTTTGGGAGCCGGCGTGGAAATGTGTTTTGTGTTCATATAAAACTGAAGAGTTTGTTTGTTTGTTTGCACGAATAATAATCACTCGAGTTGTTAACAATGTTAACAGTCGTTCACTTCTCCTATGGTTCCCTATTTGTTAGAATTAATTATTAATTTGCTTGAAATGTCACAATAATTGAAGACGAATTTAAACGCCCTGTTTTTATTGTATTTCCTTGGATCTGCTAGTTTAATTTGCACTTCATATAATAGTAGTTTCTTTCTCAAGCTACAAGTTTTGTTTAAGAGGAGCAACAGACGTGTTTAGTGCCTTGATGAATGTGTTTAGTGTCTTTACAATTATGAATTATGAATATATACAACACCGTATGAAGTTTCTGGTGTAACTTAAGGTAACCCCCTAAATATAGGACTTTTAAGATTGTGAAGTTTTCATGCTACCTTAGCTTCTATGACCTATTTTGAAGTCATAGCTCATAAGGCGAACTGTTGTAATAAAGAGGACCTTGTTTGCACGACTGCATGACATTTCATCAAAATTTCCTTTACTTCTTTTTTCTATTCCACTTATATAAATTCAATAAAAATATCACTATATTTATTGCGTCGCAATATGGTGGCAAATCGACACTGCGCAAATGCCAGGGGAGCTGGCCTGAGCTGAAACCAGTCAGAGACCACGGCGCATTGGTGGAACATAACATCCATTCGATAAGCATTTGTATGAAGACAGAGAGGCCCCATCAAATGGCCCCTGTCAGGAGGAAAAAAGGGCAACGCATCTGCATGCGACAACGGGGATATATGGGCGCCACAAGGCTCCGATTTTCCCTCCCCATGTTATAAAAAATGAGTTCATCATGAGCCCCAAACGGTGTAACTACGCTATTGCACAATACCTTAAATAAATCGGCGCAGAGTCAAATCCCAAGCATAGGCTAGTTAAAGCAATACGAATAGCCAGGACATGCAATTTTTATTTATAGCATAGCAATATATACGATATATATACGAGCAATCGGAGGAGGATAAACGAGCAATTGGAGCCATTTGGTGACTACCGGCGCCCAGTAGCATCCACATATGCAGATGGGTTTACCTCCTCACCGAGACCCGCTAATAACAATCCGCACGAGATATCTGTCACCAAGCATAGCTGCCATTTTACGGCGGTGTCATGTGAGCAAGAGGGATTCGTCGTGTCGGCCCGTTTCAACTGCAATGCAGGTTCCATAATTAAAAGTATTGGATATTTATTCCCCTACCTATCTCTCCCTACCATAAAAACACCTTAACCTTCTAAGTCGTAAAGATATAGCATTTCGACTCGGAAGATTTCATCTGCATACATTTATATACCGTTGCACAGAATTTATTAATCTAATTAAAATGGCATTTCCTTGTCCATGCATTTGCATATATATTTATTAGCTACTGTCAATTATTTTATCATCATAAACGATAAATTGTATAATTATGTATTGAATAAAATGAGTACTTTAGAACTTTAAAGCCCACCCGGACTTAAAAGATTGCCAAATTAATACCTATCTGTCTATGCCAGACCTATCCATCTATGCTATATACAAAACAAAGTCCCCAGAAGCTGTTTTTCTACGTGATCGATTTTCCCAAACTCCACATAACGTACTTTCTTGTGGTTTTCACGTATGTATAGAGCAAGGATGATAATAGTGTATCATTCGTTAAGGTTATTCGTCAAGTATTATTCATGGGCGAAGCCGAGGCAGATCGCAAGTATTAAAATAATATGCAACTCGATCGGCATAAAGCGATTGACCTCGACAAATAACGGTAATCACCTATCGATTAAATTATTATTAAATATAATTAAACTAGTAAGTTGCGTAAATTAGTTGCGTTTGAAGCACTGGTTAAAATAAAGATAACTATCCAGCTATTAATTAAACCAGATATAAAACTTGCCTAATACTAACTTGGGTTAATTGGTTAGCTTGATTATTAACGTTATGTCGTTCCACTTGCACTGAACATAAACCGCTTCCAATGAATACTAAGACAGCGAATCCCAGGCAGACCAACCTGTTGCACACATGTGCGTTTGTCTGGTGATGACAGCTGTGACAGCTGACGCCTGTTCGTTACAATATCTGTATAGGGAGACATACAATGTATATATATATATATATATACATTGTATGTCTCGGTTTCTATGGTAGTTTATTTAATTATTTAACTAGTCCGACGTTTCAGAATCTTCACAGCAACCATGGTCTTTCTGGACTGTCCGTCCAACCCTAGTCACATTCGCGTAACCATCAACATGTTGAAGCTTGCCATTACACACATAACATAGTCCACCTCCAACCATCACCATCACCCAGGACGGTTCCACAGCGCTCCACACGTCACGGGCCGTCCTGTCGCTCATTCGAATTCATCAGAATACTGATGGCTGTGGTAACGTTGTCGATGACCAAGTATTTCAACTGTCCGATCATCGCGCACGGACCCAACACCTGAAACTTGGCGTTTCTTATAGTATAGGGGGGCAACTGGAACCTTTTTACGACTCCCAACGCCAATGAACATACGCACAATTCGCCGATTTGTTACACTTCTTTTCTCCTCCCCTCCCAATGGACCATCATGTTTGGAAATATATTATGTTCCTTGGATGATGGGGGATAAAGGATTTCTACATACTCCATCCGGAGTGAAAAGCTGAAGTTAGTTTACGGTTGAAGCCGCGGGGCCCTGCTAGTGTAATACGCTTCATTTAGTAACAACCGGCGTCCGGCGACCCAAATTGATGAGACACGATCGGCAGCGAGAGTGATTCCGACCGCGTAGCAAATTATAATATAATCACCATATACGTCGATGTTATAATATTTATGATTATTGAGAAAGTCTTAATATGGCCTAGTGGGTCAAATAGGTGTTTAGATACGAATGAAATGGTATAGCACTTTCACACGTATTTTAATATGAAATTATGTAAATTGGAATAGCATAGGAGAGGAACAATAAGGTATGCCTAGAATACTTTCGATTTTATCAAAGAAAATGTTTAAGTTCTTACAGTTTGGGAAATTAACGGGTCCCGTGTGATATGTTGTACGCGAGTAAAACGTAGGGCACAACTAGTATCAAAGTAAACTGATCACCAATGCACCACAACACGGTTTTTTATATTAAAGCGAGAAAACGAGTAGTCGGAGCCAATTTGTAATTACCGACACCCATGAATCGCCGCAATTTTTCTGTGAACTTCTCTCATTAGGTTTGCCTAGCCGTTTACGTTAAGGATTTGTGTGACTGAAATATTTAATTTTATATTTGCATAATATATTTATATTTTTTAATAAATTTAAGACTTAAGAAATTGTATATATTTAAAAAAAAATATTATGGAAGTACATTTATTGTACCTATAGATAAACATCTATGACCTAATCGTAGCGCGAAACGCGCTCAATATACCTACGCTACCAGTTCGACGTCAATATTTATTACACGTGCGTTGCTCTCTTTTCCGCCTCGCCAATGAGCCACCGTCTACTCACAAAACGGGACAGCAATTCTATCACTTACCGGCGGCATCATGTGATGCACATATGATGTCATTTACAGACTATTAGCGGCGCCAATGTCAATCGATATTGATAGGCACTACCTAAAACAGCTTAATCACATCTCCGTGCTCAACTTATCTCTTTACACAGTGTTAATAATAACGGCGATTTCAATTAGCGCTTGAAAAATGGAAGCAATCTGCTTAGATCAATTTATCTCTACTAAGTGCAAGCACTGCTTAGTTTCTCGCGTGTGGGTATAAGTTCCATTAGCAAAGTTTATGTTTCAGATAAGAGTGACTTAGCGTCAAATCGAGGATGTACTACTTTTCTTAGACCCAATCTATCTTCTTATATATAAAACAAAGTCTCCAAATGCTATCTGTCTGTCTTTGATCGAATATCTCGAAATCTACTCAACAGATTTTCATGTTGTTTGCGGCCTTGAATAGAGGGATCCCCGTAGAAAGTATATAATTTGGCCCCAGTTTTACACGGGCGAAGCCGAAGCGGTTATATATAGAATATATAGAACAGTCTCCAAAAGCTTCCTATAAGTATGTGATCGATCTTCCCAAAATTTATAGACGGATTTTCATGCTGCTTTCAGCCTTGAACAGAGCTATCTTCGAGGAAGGCTTTAGTGTATTATTTGGCCCCCGTCAGTCTCGTGCGAAGCCGGGACGGGTCGATATTTATAGTATAAAAGTATGACACGCGACTCAAATTTATCCCTTATGTGTGGATATGACTCTGAAGTAAAATGTGCGCAGAAAAGTGCCGTAAAGTGTTACGTTCAGCGTTACTGTTTCGCAAGATTTTACGGTGCGGTGGGTAAGTACTATAATATGCCGCGAGTCCCACACACTACCGGGCCCCACCAAGGGAATTTTAATATTAATTTTATTAACGATCGGATGGGGCCAGGGAATGTCTGAATTTGCAATCCCAGCACGGCCCAGCTCGTGGCACAGCACAAATTTTGATTAATTTGGGCAGAAAGTACGTCGAATCCTGCACAAAGATACTCAAATTTTGAGACACATAGTCCGCTATTAAAAATTAATATTATTATTGTTAAATAATACTACAGGAAGAGTTAGTGCCACTCTGCACAGGAGGAGGTAGTGCCATGCATAGAGCGTGACACTACATCGTCCTATGTAACGGAATTGGGCCGGCACGACGGACCTCTCGCTCACATAATACTGCCGTAAGGTGACATCTTCAGTGTCGCGTTTCGTGCGGTTTGTGAGTAGCCGGGGATGTTCATGGGCGTCGGTAGTCGTAAAAGGGTGCGATTGCTCGTTTGCCCCTCTATTTTATAAAAAAAAAATATTTTGCTACTTTTTAATTTTTGTTTTTTTAATCACTGCTGAGTTGAGTTTACTACTCAACAATCGTGATATTTACGCCTACTTTGCTTAAAGATGATATACTAAATCATAGATGTTTGAGATATGTTATAAATTACCTCGATATTTCTTGTAGGAACTACTTCAAGCAATATGAAAGGTGTTAAATACAAACTTTAGATTAATATTCATGAAAACAGGATCGTAACAAATAGTGAACTCCACTTGGAAAAACATTAGAGCCGCGCTCTAGAACTGACTCCACAAACAGGCCGTGAGAAAAAGACAGGTTATGGGATATGTGTGGCTCCAGGCATAAGCGAGAGCGTTTAACAATTTTAACAGGATCCCTGTCCCATCTATACAAGTCTATACTAATATTATAAGATGAAGTTTGTATGGTTAAATGCGCTCATCTTACAAACCAGTGCTGGATTTTGATGATTTTGATATAGGCACATATTAATTAAATAAATTCTATTTCACAGCATTTGCCTACTGTATTTTTTATGTGGGTGCGGATTTTTTTTCAGGACCTGAACTTTTGCTGTGGAAGCGAAGAGAAGTCCAGTACAGCTTAATCGAATTGCTAGGTGTGCTCGTTTGGCAACAAGACCAGATTTGCGGTAGAAAGAGGGACCGACTCCCCTCCCCCCCTCTCCCGCAGATGGAAGAGATGCATTCCGATATGAGTGTTTGTAACAGCTACTTATTATCATGGTTCGACGGATCGAGAGGTCCCTCCTCCCCAACTCTGACGTCAGGGATAGCTCACGCGTGATAGCTAAAATGGCCTCGGCGTTGACTTGAACGTTTGGCTCATGGAGAGGATCACGACGGTCGCTCCCGTTACCCCTTGACGGGTGCTAGGCCAACGGCGGAACGTATATCTGCACAACAATTTTTAGGGAGTCTAGACTTTGATAGTCATCAAAAAAAATCAAAGAAAACTACCAATGGTTCCCGCCAAGTTTTACTTAAAAAAATCAAGGTGTTTGTAACGGTTGAATTTACAAGACCCTTTCATAATATTCAACAGCATTATTTCACATTTCCACTCATCAAATGCCTTGCAATTTGCAAAGCCTCCAGCCATAGATATCAGCAGTCCGTTGTTTACTCCGTCTTGTAATTTCTAAATAATATACAGCATCCATCTTTTCTGACTTGTATCACCTAGCCTGGGGTGAGTGGAAGATAGGTCTAATTTAATATCCGAAGAGAAAGGAGAAAAATATAAAACAATTGGTTAGTGATAATGAGTTATATGAAAATAATTTATAAGCTTTTACTCTATACTTCGCATTTTCTATCTGTATGTTTCTCGATGTTTGAATTGGACTAAAAATTAGAAATTTTTTAAACTAAAAAAAAAATACAAAAGCTTGATGGTGTCAAGAGCTATTATTAAAAAAAAAATTAAATGCTATACGTATTTCTAATTTATGCGTCAGTCTGTATGTATGATTATTACTCATTGACGCAAAAATTACTTAACGGATATAGATGGAATTTTGCACGGATATTACAAAATAAAATCTGAAATAACACACTTAAATACTATTTCAGAAAAAAATAAATGGTACCACTACAAAATACTTTATGCGAAACCGGTGACACATCTAGTACACTTATAGAGTTAGAGTTAGTGTTGGCGTATATTTATTTAACTTGAGTAGCACTTGCATTTCTACGCTAAATGGTTATCGAGCAGATCGCATTTCTTCCGAGAAGCCCGACGGCATCAGATAAGCTCCATTCATAGGAACGGTAGCTCCAAATTCACACACGTCTCACCTAACAGGTTCTAGACTCGAATGTGCCATCATCAAACAGAACTGGCCCACCCATGAAAGCTCAGAATCAAGAAATCTCTTTTGATGTCTAGAATCTAGAATATTTTGCGTACACTTGCTTTGTCATGTTTCTGGTTTTGAGTAGACGGCTATATACTTTTTATATATGCCATGCTGCGTAGGAGGAGGTAGGGCCATGCATGGTACATGACACTACATCCTCCTAGTCAACGGACTTGGGCCGGCACGACCGGGGAAGTACCTCTAGCTCACATAATACCGCTGTTAAGTGACATCTTCAGTGTCGCGTTTCCTGCGGTATATGAGTAGTCGGTGACCATTTGGGGGAGGGAGTGCAACGCATCGGCATAGTAATTATGTGGACGGTCATGGGCGACGCTAGTCGTAAAAAAGGCCCCGATTGCTTGTTTGCTCCACGTTATATAGAATAAAGAAAGTCTAACGCAAGAGCATTCAGCTATGATCTACTGTCATCAGATACTTTTGGTGATTGATAGAGAGTGGAACAAGCAAGGTTTTTATGATTCCAAGTGAATGTCAAGAATGATAACAGCCACTTAGCATATGGCGATCTGAATGACCGTCTGATTGTGACATGAATCTAAATTTGAGCACTTGATAACGTTAAGTGGTCCGTCCTTGGTGATATAATATGTTCTGTTTATATAATCATCTTATATTGAAAAGCGTAAGATATATGACGTCATATGGTAAAGGTTCGATCCAATACCACGCGATAAATAGTGACAATGGGCTTGTCACACACTCATGAAAACTGGTGGCAGTTGGGCGAGCAAGGTTCTACAGTTAAGCCTCCGTACGGGCCTGTGTCCTGCAGTGGAGATTATCCAGCTGATGATGATGCTGGGAAGATTATGTTCTTCCACCAATCACCAGGTGGGAGGACTAACTCCATGATATCATAATGATAAAAAACGACGAATTGAATACCTAGAAGAATTTGACTTTTTTGTAGTGCAGACGAACCATCGGAACGTTTTGACGACTACAGACGCCCACAAATATCGGCATTATTATCTCCTACACAAGTATCCTCAAACGCGACAGCACAGCTGTCATATTACGGCGGTGTAATTTGAACGAGAGGTCCTCGTCTCTCCCCGGTCGTGCCGTCCCAATTCAGCAGCAATGCAACAATTTTTTTTTTCGGTGGGACCTAATACTGGTTGGCGGCGCTTGTCCAGCCTAAACAGTTCGAGGGACTACGAAGACTTTTGTGTCTACAGGTTTAGGGAGACGATAGGGGGACAGATCCCCCCTCTTTACCCGCAAATGTGAAGAGATGTACCGGGTTGATTGTGGGCGTAACCTGTAGTAATTATTTTTGGGACCGAAAAAAGGTAAGCGGTCCCCCTCCCCCACTTTAGTGGAACGGCGCGCGCGCGATGCCGTTTAAGTTGCGGTGTCGTGGATAAGGATAATTGAGCTCGTTTAATGTTTGGCTTATCTGAGGAGGCCGGCCTCCTCGCACCCCCCTCTGACGGAAGGGGTCGATTTGCGCTACAAATCAGCAAATTTCTTAATTTATTTATTATTAGAGCTCTCTAGAGTCGCGTTATTTTATTTCTACCAATCTAAGCTCTCAACTTACGCATTCGAACTCGGGCTCGTTTCCGTAAGCGGTGTGTGAGTTTGACATTCTGTCAGTCATATGTTATAACTGTGTCACTATATGTAAGGTTTCATCGCTTGACCGGTACGAGTGGTGTATGTATTGGTTCTAGCAGGAAAAATGCATTTACGCACCATCCAGCCGACCCAAGGGAATGAAGTGTGTGTCGGGCTCAGGTCGTGAAGCGATAGCTATAGTCGGTAGTGACTAAAAACTTCTGTCCGTTAGTTGGCCCTATTGGCATTTTACAGCGGGAGCGTGTTTTGGTGTTTCTTTGTTTGTGTTCTTGGACGAACTTAGCTACTGCTATCGCGATCGCATCGTCGGCGTCGTGCAATACGTGCTTCGGCCGACAGTAACGGGAGTCGGTTAATAACGTCGGATCATATAAAGTTCAAAAAGGACATATCGCGCCTTTTTCAGAACGTTAACTACGTGATTCTTGAAGCTCATCGACCTATCGAGAGTCACTCCCAAGTATTTCACCGTCTCTGCTCTAGGTATCTCGTTACCGTAGAGCAGGATGGGAGGCATGTTTCCTCGTCTATGTGAGGGGTGGTTTAGGGAGAAGAGTATGGACTTACTCTTCTCCGCATTAACCTCTATTCTTCATTTTAAGAACCATTCACCGAGTTCGGTGACGGCTTTTTGGAGTAGTTTGGCTCCATAGTTGGGGAGGTATCTAATGTACAGTGCGGTGTCCTCCGCGAACATCGCCAGCTGGACGCGGGCGTGTCGCGGTATGTCGCTAGTGTACACATAGAAGAGGGTGAGAGAGAGCACCGATCTTTGCGGAAAACCGGCTCTGAGGGGACGAGGGGAGGACAGGGTGCCCTCCACTCTGTAGCGGAAGCAATGCAAGAAAAAGTCTCTGACCTTATTGTAAAATATCTACACACAAAAGGCTTCTAGTGTGTAAAAGCAAAAGAAATACAATTGCTCGAGCGGTTTTTGCATGCTCACGCGGTGGATATTCTATTACATGGATTATCACCAGTTCCATGTTATAATTAAACGTTTGGAATAACAACATGCGGGGTACGCCGCACGGTAATGACTGCCGGTGTTATTAGCCGCATGTATTGTTACGCGAGTACGTGATACACCACTTAATCTATATATAAAAGCGGAAGGTCGCTCGCTCCCTCACTCCGCACGAAATCTCAGAAACTATAAGTGCTGGGAGTGTCAAATTTGCTCCCTAGGACGGGATTTTGTGAAATTCTACCCCTAGGGGTGTTTTCAATGCAGGGCCGGTGGAGGCTCTAAAAATTTCTGCGTAAAGGAAACGAAAAAAGTACAACATCCGTCCTTCTCTCTCTCTCTCTCTCTCTCTCTCTATATATATATCTCTCTCCTAGGCATTATTTCCATTTGATTCTGTCTGCTTTCCTTTCTCTGGTATTCCACTTTGCAAGATGTTACGTATCGTCACCGGAAGCATCGCACGCGCTCATATCTTTATTTATGGTATCTGCCCAGCTCATTTTTGGACAGGTCCATCAAGATATTCGCAATGTAAGAAGGTCTCCAGCCTTGTAGCGATATTACACATCCCGAGACTATCGCGAAGGGACATGACAATACTATCTTTGGTTACCTAATCTTGTATGCGCATTGCGCAGAGAAAATTGAAGAAAAAAGTGAGACAGGGAGTGTTTTAGGAAGAGGTAGAGCCATACCGCGTAGGAGGGGGTAGTGTCATGCATGTTGCATGATACTACACCGTCCTATGCAACGGAATGGGGCCGGCACGACCGGGAAGTATCTCTAGCTCACTTGATATCGGCGTAAAGTGACAGCCCCCCCCCTGTCGCGTTTCTTGCGGTTTGTTCGTGGCCGCTAGGTAGGCCGGGGGGGTGATAGGAGGGCTGCGCATCTGCGTAACAGCCCTTCGAATGTTCATGGGCTTCGGTAGTCTTCAAAAGGCTCCGATAGCTCGTTTGCCCCCCTAGCTATAAAAAAGATCCCACATTTGTCTTCTCTTTCGATTTAGACGGGCGCGCTGTAGGATGGTTTCCCTACTCCATCTTTATTATCTCTATGGCACTAACTTGCTCGACCACGCCGGCTCCATCTGCCTCTTTTAGAATGCATGGTATTATCAGATGGGAACCTATGGGAAACTGGTATCGAGTAATAGGGTCTAATAGCGCAACGGTGGTTGTGTGGTGCGCAATAAATCATGGGACCACCGGCGCGTGCACAAGTGGGTCGGCTCAGCTTTCAGATACACACACGAGCGTAATAAGTTCCTCGAATATGTAGAAAGTATACTGGTCTTGGTGTTTATTCATAGGGGCTGGCGTCTTTAACAAGAGCCGATGATGATATGTAATGTGGTCCTCAGGGAAGTTGTATCGAGAAATATTATGAAACAATATTATTGAATATTTGCTCCCGTTCAAACGAGAGCTTTTTTAACCCGCACATGCAGATGACGGTGCTTTGGAACGCGCGTTGCGAATCTTGTTAACAGATCTATGTACGCCCAAATCAGCGCTAATCTAACATGCGATATAAAAGCTTTAATGTGATCGGGGCCTTTAAGATTATGGAAGATCGCACATTAATTGACCTCAAGAATAAAGGCGTTATTTATAAATGCGAAATATTATCGAACGTCTAGAGGGCACCTAATATGATGCTCTTGGTTGAGTACTGTTCAACCACAGACGTGACATCCCGGGTACGATTCTCGGATCGAAACAAAAAACGTAGTTATTTTTTATTGGGTTTATTGTGATTTTTCAATTTCTAATAATAGGTTCGGAGGCAGGAAGTTGGCGACGTTACACCCTCGTGCCTCGGGGCCAGTCAGTCTTTTGTCTGATTTCTCTTAGGGCGTGTCGGAATACCATACCATCAGACTAGGAGAAGGTATAGAGTGCACTTGTGTCTTCACTTACGACTTATACGTAGGCTATCTCTAGGGAGAAGGCATAGACGAAACTCGGCATGATTAAGTTATTTGGATGGTGTTTACGGAATGACATATCGTCAGATGGATGAACTAGGAAGTCTTGTGGCACAAGCACGTGCAAGATAACGATAAAATATTCGAGCTTCCTCGCTTTATTTCGAGGACACGACGACAGCAACAGCTTTCAACCTTAGTCAAGTTCCTGAAACTTCCTACATGTAGAAGAAGATTTTTCATGACGAAGAGACCGACGTCCATAAATATTCACAATCCGTACTTTTGCGCTCTACCCCAATGAGCGATCCGACCCTCACCAAACGTCAGAAAAGCAACAACATAGTCATTTGGCTGTATTTCTACTATCGCGCGGGTGCATTTCGACTGCAACGCAGCATTGGCACTACGTACTACAATGTGGAGTTACTATATACTTTCAAAAATAGCCTCTGGTCTATCACCAGCCTAGACACAATACAACAACGGTAAAAAAACGCTTGTCGTCCTCGACATACCATGCTTAACCAAGTTAACAATGTACGTGCCCCGGTAGCTGATACACTTTCCAAATAGCCTCCGGCCTATCTGCGGTCCAGCACTAGACACAATATGTTCTTGCCGTGTAGAAAGCTCAATAAAACAGGTAAAATAAAATATGTGACAGCGATGATATTTTGTAGCGAAACACGTATTCCGAGTATCGTCTGGGTGTGTCACATAGTCCATCATCACCAGCTCTATAATTCATTATAATAAAACTACTTTTGCGGTTTTTATCGCGGTTTATTTAATTATTTAACCAGCCCGACGTTTCAGAAGCTTTACAGCAACCATGGTCAAGGGCGGACAGAGATGACAAATGTCCTGATGTCATAATGTATTTTATATAAAAGTACCCGCATAATCATAATTATTTTTTTGTTCCGATAAACGCAAACTTGAAAGAAAGCTGTCTTGAGTTGTTGTGTTTAGTTTTTGTTTTTTTTTTATTATATAATATTATTTGATTATGGGTCCCAAGCAGAGGGAAGAAGCCGACCATCTTCTCTACTGAAAGTTGGATGCTTTTTTAATTTCAACAGCGGATCACCCTTTGAAACAATCGGTGTTCCCTAGTGAGGATTTGCGCTTTATCAAATCTAGTGCAATGGCAGGAGCCAACTTCACTTTCTTGTTTCATATCGGCTATATGTTCCTTAAAGCGAGTTTTTATATATATTTTAGTATGTCCTATATAAGAGAGCCCGCAGTCACAATCAAGCTTGTACACTCCTGTATCTTGCAGAAGGATATGACATTTTACTGATGGAAAATGTACAGCTTCTGAAACGTCGGGCTAGATAAATAATTAAATAAACCGCGATAGAATCCGTAAAAGTAGTTTTATTGTAATGACTAACATTCGCGTAAACTTAAGACACCAACACAGCTCTATAACTCTTGATTGCTGAGGGTTCCTTATGTATCACCTTGTAGACAAAAATTTTGATGTCTAACAGACAATTGGATGGCCAATTGTTCTCAGAAACTGAGAAAGTCATTGTACACTATGGTCCGGCCCGGAACTGAAACTTGGGAAAGCTGGTCAACTGTTATTAGAAACTTAGAAAATTGTAATACTTCATGGTCCGACCCAGGACTCCAACCTGGGAAACATGGTCAACTGTTTTAAGAAACTGAGAAAATCATAACACTTTATGATCCGACCCAGGACTCCAACCTGGGAAATATGGTCAACTGTTTTAAGAAACTGAGAAAATCATAACACTGTATGATCCGACCCAGGACTCCAACCTGGGAAATATGGACAACTGTTTTAAGAAACTGAGAAAATCATAACACTTTATGATCCGACCCAGGACTCCAACCTGGGAAATATGGTCAACTGTTTTAAGAAACTGAGAAAATCATAACACTTTATGATTCGACCCGGAACTCGATCCTGACCGCACGTGATTTACGGCTGAGCATGCTTACCACTAGATCCAGATGCGATGCGAACCTCTAAAATGCTAGGACAAGCTTCACCAATTCCAGGTTAAGTCGTGGTCATCAGCTATATATAGATAAGCATATGAAGTTGTAAATTGAATCTGTTCGTGAGGCTCGGCGTATAAATGATAGTGTTTAAACTGGTGCGGCCCAAGTGTGCATGGTAGGCGAGAACTGCGCATTTGTTACTCTATTGGACGGCACATTACAGTTACAAAAGTAGGGTTGTCGGAGACATATTTATTAATAATAACATAGTCCCAGCCAATTTCCGACCCTGGCGGCCATCTCTATAGAGACTAGCCAACTGCGCAGGGCACATTATAACATATAAGTGTGTGCGTAGGCACAAGTCCATTCCCTATTCCCCCATTCTCCTATGCCGATCCCCCCACCCCAATTGACCAGTTCACCCACGGAACCCACTTTCTCACACATCATAAGGCGATATCAGGTGAGATAGAGGTACCTCCCCAGTCGTGCTGATTCAATTCAGCTACAATATAGCAATGTCAGTTCTCTTACAAATAAGGAATGCGTATTTCCTTAATAGATACCGAACCTTAAACATAAGTAGCATGGCAGCCCTATTCAGCTGGCGAGTCAGCAGAGTAATGGCCGGCTCCTCAAGGCGAGAGGTATTTTAAAACGCCATTGAAGCGAACGCGATAAGCCGCAATATGTCCAGTAACACCATTTACAGTGAGATTTATGTAACTCTTGTCACGGAGATATCATTTCACTGGCAGGCGAATCAATGGGGGCTTTCGCGTTTACAGTACAACTATTTGTTTTACATATAATTGCAGACTAACACCTTAGGTGGTTTACCATAGTGCTTTGCAAAAGAACTGGTCCACACGACCGGGGCGAGGGCTACTCGTTATGATTTCGCGTTTCGTGAGGTTTATGACTTATCGGAGGCTCATTAGAGGGAAGGAGGGCAACACGTTTGCATAAAAATCATGCGAAAATACATTACTCAAAATCTTAGAGATCAAGAGGCTCAAGAAAAGGTCATTAGTTGTAGTGCCGTGTTATATTACAGCGTCATCCGCCGCAGGAGGTACGTCTCGCTCACCTGACACCACTGTAAAGTTCGGCTGTCACGATGCATCCGGTTTGTGAGTAGCCGATGGTCCATTGGAGGAGAGGAAGAAAGCATAACGCATTTGCACAACTTTTATGCGAATGTTCATGACCGTCGGTAGCATCTTAAAAAAAATTACTCACTCATGTGTGTGTATATACACAATATCACACCGGCGTCATGCACATTAATAATTTTTTTTTATTGTATACGGGACAAACGAGCAATCGAAGCATTTCAACTACCGACACCCGTGAACATCAGCATAATTTTGCTGATGCGTTGTCCTCCCTTTCACCCAATCCCCCCCCCCGCGCGAGTGTCCGTGTTGGTAAAATTTTTGTTTAATATCTCACAGGCGGAAAGAATAATTAATAAAAAAGAGAAACATAAAAAGCCTTATTTGCTTTCTCTTTCAACTTCAACGGACAAGTTATAGGATAGCCACCCCACTACACGATCAGACTTCGTATTAAACGGGAAGAGGCCAGATGATGATGAACGTTCCAAAGAACGGTTACAGTACAATGAACTTATGTAACTCATGAATCATCCAAATCGTTAGCAAATTGCAACTTTATCGATAAATGTGTTGTGTATAGATCATGTGATCTATATAATGTGATTATGAACTATCGAATTATTTGAATAAATCCGTTCCGGCGCAATAAATCCTCAAGCGTAGGTGGTTTTGAATAACAAAAACCAAATTTAAAAAAATAAGTGCCAAATTTAAAATAAAAGAAAAAAAATACTATACACATGACGGAATTAAAGCCCACGCATTACGTTAACAAAAAGACATTGCAGAACTGAAACTCGCATGTCCAAAAGGTAAAGGAAATGAGATTTGCGACACCCCGGAGCGTATCCCACGCGTTAAGCACGCAACCTATCCACGTGGCCCATTAACTAAGCATTTTGTCTCATTATAGGGCTTGCACACACCAATTACAATATTTAGTCTTAAGTTCAAGCGAATTTTACTCGTTACAATAAAACTAAACAACTGATGAAACTAAACAATGATCTGTCAGTGGACAGTCCACCCGTGACCATGGTTGCTGTAAAGCTCTTGAAAAAAAATTCAGTAATTAAATAAACCGCAATAAAATCCGTAAAAGTGACTGCAGGTTTAGTGGCAAACAAGCCACCTCATGAGGTTTCACCTCAATTCTCGGATTAGACCAAAACTGTAATTGAGATCTTACAAATTCAAAGTTACTATTTTCCAATGTGTCTCTCGTTTTAGTGTCGTGCTATATTGCAGCAGAATCCGCTGCAAAATGACAGCTGCTATACTATCGCTTTTCGTGAGGTGGCCCAATGGCCCCTCCATTATACGTCAATGCATATGCAGTACAATTTATGTGAGAGATAAACAGAGATAAAATGTTACGTTTTTAGAGTTTGTGCCAACCCTTATCCACAAAAATCCAAGTCAGTGACAATACGTAGGATGTTTTGAACACGCCGCCGGCCAGATCCCAGGGTTTGGGGCATGTGAAAATTGCGCCCAGTGCAGGACCGCGCGTAAATTGTTTAATCATATAGTAGCACGCAAAGTCTGGGACCCGCTATCGCACGTGATCGCACGGCCCAAGGGAAAGCAACAAATTGTTTCAAACGGGTACGAAATAGTACCGGCTTGAAACAATTTGTTGCTTTCCCACCGGTTGTGACAAAGGGAGGAAATTGCCACATTTCCTAGGATGCCAAACGCCAGGGAAGAGACATGCATCATCCCAGCACATATTAATTATTCTCCTATTTTAACAGAAAGTTCCATATCTACATATAGAAATCTCAAAGATATTACAAAACGATGTGAAGTAGATATTGCCAAGAGCTAATTGAATAACTGCGGGTGGTACATATATTCTAACAGACTTTTTGGCCTCATTGTGCACCAATTTTACTGTGAGTGGTGAGTAGTGATAGCAGAAGAAGCTTCATGGTTCTTTTTATAGTATAAGGGATAAACTAGTAATCGGGGCCTTTCAACGACTACCGACGCCCATGAACATCAGAATATTTATGCCGATGCGTTACCCTCCTTTTGAAACCCCCCCCCCCTCAATGATCCCCCCAACCGTAAGAAACGCGACACCGTACGTGTCACTTTACGGCGGTATGATGTGAGCGGTACCTCCCCGGTAGTGCTGGCCCAATTCCGTTGCATAGGAGGATGTCGTGTCATGCACTACCGCCTACGCAGCATGGCATTACCTCTTCATTCTACAAAACATTTACCATTAAGAAAGGTATGTAATTACGTGATGTCATTAAACCGTAATGTCACTCCATTCTCTCTGCATCCCCGTTAGGAAGATAGCGCGAAGATATTAAAAAATTAAATTTAATATTGTATAACTATCAGAAGGATGTGCGATGGGAGATCTCCAGTGTGCTTGTACCAGATCCATGTTAGAGTTTTGAATATACAATGGTCCTGATCGAATCGCATAAAAAGGATGGTTCAGATTTAGATCAAATTGAGTCTAGAGGCACGTACGCGACAGATGCGAACACAGCTGCCCTCGTTCTGACCCTACGGCTTATAAATACGATTATGCTGCCCCATTTCGAAAACGTAAGAATTACAACACCCGTATTGTTACACACACAGTAATGCGAAATGAATGTGTACAAAAAGCGTAAATATCTTGATTGAAGGGGATTGTTACTTCTATTAGCTTGCTTTCAATTTTGACATTAACATCAGCTGCTTTGCACTGCTGGGCATATGCCTCTATCATTTTAGTACCAGTAGGAGGTAGTGCCATGCTGCATTGCGGCGGAATTGGACCTACCGGGCCGGTGCCACTCGCTCACTTGGTACAGCCTAAAAGTGTCGCGTTTCGTACGGGTTTGTGGGTAGCCGGTGACCCATTGGGCAGAGGTGAAAAGGAGGGCAAGGCATCGGCAGTAGTGATTATACCATATTAAGTTCATGGGCGTCGGTAGTCGTAGAAAGGCTCTGTTTTCCAATTTGTCCCCATATACCAAAAAAATCTAATAACTCTAAGTAACTTACCATTTTATAACAAAAGTGGGCAAACGAGTATTCCTTACGAAAATCGGCCCGTAAACTTACGCATAATTGTTATTTAAACGTGTCCTCCTTCCCCCCTCCTCTCCTCCAACGTACCACAGGAAACTCAAATCGCGTGACACATTACACATATGCTAACATTTGAGTTATTGCTACGGAATAGGACTTAGTCGTGATTTTTTTTAATACTTCTATTCTTTGGTTTTTTTTGTTCCGACTTGGCAGGCACTGCCGAGTACAACGATGGCACTACCATACGTCAAATAAATTATGTGTAGTTCCTTTCTTACGTTGAATGTGTGAATTCCTACCATTGGTGTTTATCCGTCTATAAATTGAATTGAACGCCACCAACCGCTGACCCACTCGGATCGGACCAATAAAATTATGAATAATTTATTTACCCACATAATTGATGCTCAAATGTCCATTCATGAGCATGTATCGCGAAGTAAAAAAGTCCATGTCGGGACCGGTTTGAGGTGCAGATAACAGCAGGGTCAGGCGGCCGTGTCACATGCGCGGTGAAAGTTGCCGAACATCTGATGGAGATTTAATTGTCTTATCGACTCAACATCCGTTGTTTTATCTTAGATCTGACTATTTTGGAGTTTGCTCCGAAAACAATTTAGGCGCGCGGTACCGAAAAATATGACAAATAGATTTTTTATAGTTACAAATATGAAGCATTCGGAAAGTCGGCCTTTTGATGACTACCAACGCCCATAAACATTCGCATAAAGGTTATTCAGAAAAGTTGCCATCCTTCTTCCTTCTCCCTTAATGAGCCACCGGAAAGTCACACACCGCACGGAACGCAATAGCAAAGCTGTCACTTTACGCCGGTACCGTGAGAGCGAGAGTAACCTCCCCTGCAGTTGGCACTTACTAAAAAGTAAGAGATTTTAGTGTAAATTGATGCCATGTCGCAGTGCAGTCGCACGTTTCTATTTCAGAATAATATTCATTCGAGTAAACTCTAGCCGCGTCGGGGCTTACACACACCAACAGTATTCTATAAGACAGACGGCATTGAAAATCTGAATCTGTCAATCGACTTCCGATTATGACTGTACATTCTATACCCATATGTACAATCATACACAAAGTTCTTATTAAATATCCAATATATATTATATAATACGTATTCATATTGAGTACATACGGTGCCGATCCAATGACAAAACCAGTTATCCGATTAACTTAGCCAAATATACGTAATATAGAATGAGCTATTACCGAAACAGTTCAGTCGTGAGAGGTCTAATGGGATCAGCCGTATTCACGTCACGACACGGCACATTTGTGCCAAGGTTCCCACATGCAACATATAACAATATGCTTCATATCAGGCGGCGAAGAGACCATTTGTGTCCATGGGTAATTATCAGCACACAAATCAAGGCTTAGAGAGGATTCGTGTGGCAATAGAGGCTATTGTAATACTATGACTTTCGGCCTTTCGATTTGGTCCAGTTTGGCCCATGTTGTTCGGATCACTGAGCGCATGCCACATCGATTGTACCTTCGAATCAGGAAGTGCTACTGTAGCACTTTTACAAAACAGCTGTCATCCGGCTGTTCGCTTAAATTTACCTCTCATGTTTTTTCATAACGCAGATCTTAAATTGTTCTTGAGGAGTAAACTCCTATATCGACGATTTACGTCAAATCAGACATTTAATTTTGAGTTCTTATGGCATTTCTAGTGACTTGGTAGTAAGTAAATTGTTCCCACTGCAGCTGGATAAATGTTTTTTTCATCTGAATGATTATCTACTTGCTAGCGACTCCGCGCTTCGCCTGTGATAACAGTGGTCAAATTATACGTTCCTCAGGAAACGCTCTATTGGAGGGTGAAAACTACATGAAAATCTCTCATCTGTTCAGTAGATTTTGAGAAAATCGATGATATACAGACAAACAGCTTTTGGGCATGTTTTATATAAAAGATGATATCATATTTTACATTAGTAACTGTTACCAGTAAACTGATGAGACTTCTATAGCATAGAAGTCTAATGACTAATAGTCAGTCGAGTCTGAATTGGCAAGCCGAAGGGTCGCCGTGAGGAGGTTATTAGTTGTTCCCACACGATGAGCCCCCAGCCTTACCATCTGTTCATGCCATATTGTATAGCGTGACTGGTAAAAGATTGTATTTATTTATATAATAGTAATAGTTACATGTAATTAACAAAACTACACGAAAACGAAAATATCGAGTGCTGAAAATTCTCTGATTTCGTACAGTTTCTTAAACATAATTATGTTTGACTGAGCGGTACTTCTTTAGCTTCTAGTAAAGAAGTGTCTATCCTGCTAATCGCGTGTAGTAAAATGTAAAAAAGAGGTGCAATCAGTTTTAAAAATAGCCGTTTATTAAATTGAAAAGGGAACTCAACTGCTATAACGTATAATTTTATCACTTATCAAAACGAAGCTATTGGACGGATTTCACACGAAGTGCATGCGTTCAAATTCAACAAGCTCTTCCGAGTGTGGCAGGGAACATGTAAATTTACGTATATAAATACATACATGCAATTTATACAAACGCTAGAAAAACATTACCCTCCTGCTGACGACACGGCTATTTCTGTGCGATTCCGGGGCGATTGGCTAGTGCATTAAGAAGTATTATTTTATAAGCTAGACCAATCTATACTTAGAACATCCAATACTCAGTAATCCGCTTAACTGCATAGCAAGCGGTACACTCAGTAATGTTATTAAACATTCCCTATAAATCGTCCTTGGGATTATGTATCTCGGAGATGTTCAGACTATCGTCCTTATTTTTGTCGATAGCATTTAAAAAAAATTAATCTTTCATTACGACTTTGTGGAATAAAAATTTTTAACATAAAAATTGGTATTTATAAATCGTAGAGATATGTTGATGCATAGCCTATGGGTCTATGGGTTATGTTTGGTTATCCATGAATATCCGTACATCCGGAAATAATGCTATATCTTCCATCCTTAGGAGAGTGAAGGAGAGCAACGCAAACAAAGGGATTTCTACACCACAAACTACAAAACGCGAGAGCATAGGCAATTGTGATCTCGGTTTATATGTGTGCCAGGAGTGCAGCCGTGTGCAGGATGTCTCAACAGCGCGAGACTGTATCTCGTTAAGCGCATTGTGGCCGTACAAGGCGAGGCGCCATTGTGTGACGCAAGCAGACGAATTACCGTACATTGTTTAGATGATCTGTTTGCACAATTTTAATTTGTGATCGTGGGCGGCTCTCTAATGTTTTGCACCGCTCTCCCATCTGGGGTTTGGTGTAAGTGTAAACATAAACAAATCTAACAGGCATTGGCGTTTCTTACAGGCGAGTGATAATGTTCACGAAAAGGGAGTGAAATAAAGAACTTTTTTTTCTATTTCAGATTCAGCTTCATTGGATTGCTGGGTACTTTAGGATTGAGGTCGAAATGGGGACCGACCTCTTTCGCAGACGGGAGAGTTGGGAGAGAGAGCTTTTAGGATGCTCACCGCCTCTCCTGTGAGAGTGTGTGTAATGGCTAATTTAACTATTATTATCATGATCAAAGGGACCGAGTCCTATATCGGGCGCAGATTCAGAATCCTTGTATCGAAAGAATTATCTAATAGTTCTGGGTTAGTCTATGCGGGTATTCGGACTGACGTCTTTTTGCTATAACAAAAGAAACATATCTGCTAAGGTTTCAGAACCCGCTCAGATTCAACTCACTCTAGTACTGCCTTAAAGAAATCACTCCATCTCATGTGCCTTTAAGTGTACTGGATTCGAAGCACTTCGTAAAGCTGTCCGCTGGGGAGACGGTTCACGAATGGTGTCGGTGGGCATTGTCCCTTGGACGAATCGTGGCCGTGGCTTATGTCACTATATGTGGTAGGCGATTGCACGTCGCCTGGCAGCTACTGGTGATGACTATGACCAGGCAGCTTATTTCCATTGAAGGTTCTTGTTAACGATGTTAGCATAATTCAACGTAATGGCATTTTGTGAATTGACACAATTTCCCATTGGAAAGTATCGGGATAAGAATTCTCTATGTAGTGTCCCGTGCTTGTTTACATGAATGCATAAAGAAAGAAAGCAATGTTCCAACTGACAACTAGGTTACGATGGCGTGGAGCCGCTGGATGCAAGTGGCTCGTGACAGTGACCTATGCCGCTCTGTGGGGGGGGCTAATTCCAACAGTGGATGTCACCCGGCTGATTATGGTGATGGTATGATTCCAACTTCGTAATGCCTCTAGCATTTAACCCTGGGAAGTAGGTTCCCAAGAGACCAACCTGTTTGCAATTGTTTTTATGAACACAGATTTGAAACTAACTTCAAATAATTTATATATTATAGTAGTTTGTATATTATAGTAATAATAAGATTATTTATATTATCAATTCCTCTGTATTGAATACTCCTGTCTTTTTCAATTATAAGAGGGAATTCGTGCAGTCGGAGCGGCTATCGACACCTCTAGACAACACACAACTGTTACGCACACAGTGAGCCTATTTACAGCGAAGAAATCCAACAGCATCACTCGTGTCATATTTTTTTTATAGCTTAAAGCACAGATTTAGAAGAATACCAAAATATACAATGTCCATATAAAAGATGTGTAACTGTCAAATAATGCACTTTGTAAAAACAACTTAAACACATGCGCGTAAGGTTTATAAATTTTAAGGAAAACTGATTAGTTTTCGCACATCTTTTAATAGAACCTGCATTGTGAAAGCGACTTAAATCATACACGTTAGGTTTACAAAAATAGGTTTATTTGCAACCATGAATGCTTTACAATGACAGTTGACTATGAATTCGTAGATCTTGTGTTTTTGTAAATCAATGGTTTAAAGTCCTTATTATTCGTGGCAAGCGAACATGGAACATTTCATGGCTTTCGACGCTCATCGACGTCCGCATAATTATTGCGCGTAATTTTGCTTCTTCATGTTAGCGAGATGTGGCTCCCTAGTTTAGAAAAAAGTTCTCCACTTGTGCTTCATATTAAATGACCAAGTATATTCACATAGCCGAAAAGTGTATGCTACATTCGTGAGGAAGGCTATATGTTATGCCGCTACGGCCAAAAGGACCGGAGTTGCGCGAGTGAAACCGCGAGGCTCTGATAGTGCGCTGACTGTACTGTATGTACATATAAAATGGCTTCACACTCAATAATATCTTCTTGTTGTTTGCACCTTGTACCAAACCAATTTCGTGCCTCAACGAGTCTTAGAACAATGAACAAATAAATGCATTTGATTAAGGGGGCCCTTAACAATAGAGTGTGGAGATTTATTAGGCATGTTTGTTTTTTACTCTCCTGTACTAAACATCAATTGTTTTTCAACAGGGCCATGCATATAAAGCATGTAATAAGGATGTGGTGCTGTTAACATTCATGGCTGTTCGAAATCGTGATTACGTGTAAAATTGTGTTATGTGGCTCCAGAATGTATAAAGGCAAAGACAGGGAAAGGTGGAGAGAAATGTGGGAGGCTATAGTGAAGTTGTAGTTATAAAATATTAATTTACTTTAATTATATTGTACTAGCATCCCGCGGTTTCACCACCAACAATATATACAATAATTTGGCTCAAAAATGCTTCGACTAATCTGTAACAATGTTAAGCTCCATGGCTTAGGGTGGATTCGGTTCCTAGGTCGCAATAAAGGTGACATTCCTCCTTCCTGAAAGAGCTAAAGACTATTTGGCCTGTGGAAAGTCAACTGATATATTCCCAAATTTATAACCCCTCCTGAAATAGCTAAGACTTATCAGGTCTTATGGAAAATTAATTGATATACATCAGTATAGAACAATTATGTTTGCACATAGAATTGTGGACCGTAGTTAAAAATCCCGTTCATCCATGATCCGTTCTCTCCACGAGCGAAACGTTCACATGAGCGCTGAGGCCATTGTAGATAGCGCGCGTGGGCTGTATAATAATAATAGTTAAATTAGCTATTACAAACACTCTCATATCGTGATGCATTTCTCCCATCTGCGGGAAACGGGGTCGGTCACTCTTTGGACAATTCTCGAACCTCGAATCGAACCTGATCTCGTCGCCCGAGGAGCACTCTCAGTAATCCGATGACGCTGCATTGAGCTCTACATATGCTGTGAAGTCGAAGAGGCACTTCCGCAGCATATGTAGAGGTCCAGAAGAAACTGTTATCATTGCGGAACATATTTACTGTATTCCCTAAGCATCCCACGCTCGTGGCCCCCTGTATTATCATGTAAACTGGTATTAGTAGAGAATATATAATGTGTATTTTATAGGGCGACTTTTTTAGCTGTGCCTAGTGATGTCATAAGGAATGACACCTTAAGCTTAATTTAACAACAACATATACCTCTGCTATTAATTAGGAACAGAGACTATTAATTACAGAGGAGGGCCCAGGGTTTAAAGAGTCCCCGCTATTTTTTTAAATTATTTTCATTTTTCATGTGTTGTTTTACAATAAGTGTGCCGCTTGAGATTGAAAATAAAGTTTTTATCCATCTATCTATATATATATTAAGCAGTCTACATGCCCTACAGGGTCTATAACAATCTATGGAACATTATTACTTAAAATGATAGCAAATCAAGTGCCCTCGAATAGAAAATGTTACCTGTAACAATTTCTATTCGAGGGTGCCCGCGCAAGCTAAATCCGGTACTGATTAGTGCCCTGTTGCGGATAGATCCGAGGCAACAGAGTACAGGCGGCCGATGGCACCCAAAGGGTTTCAATGAGTATTCGGCTCGGCCGCGAGTCCCATACACCCCTCGCAGCGCGCAAATACATTTCAAAAACCCCGATGCGAAAACAGCCTTTAGACTCGAGGTTTTTAGGTACAAAATATCTCATTTAACAAGTACTCCATTGCCTTTATTTACTTAAACATTTATTGATATATTCCACAAAAACTGGTTGATCATCGCGATAAACTGGTAACCCCATTGCGAGTCCCAATTATACTTGATTGAAATGAATTGTTAATATGCTTTTTTTTTTGCCGAGAATTCTTGACAATATGTCACGTTGTGTCGGCACAAGATTTATCGCGATACAGTCCGTATATATCCCGTTCTTAATTGATACCACTTACGGTTTTGCGAATTACATATGTGGTTAGTTTTTTTTAATTCTTCGTCTAGTGTAGAGGTTGTACGGAAACATTTAAACCATATCTTACTTCAAAACTTAAAAAAATCATACTCTAATACATAAAAAACGTCACTAAGAATAGAAAAAAGGCATTTAATACATTGAAAGTCTTATTATAACGCATTAAGGTAACTTATTTTAAAAATTAAAATGTTGAAAATTACTAACTTAGGTATTTCGGTTTTCCGTGTCGGTGTGCGCGCGAAGCGGGAATTTGACTTTAATATTATACTCGTATCTTTTCCCTAACGCGCCAAAAGAAGTATAACTTAAAAATCCAATTAGCACTGGTTCGCCACAAGATTTCAACCCAGGTCAATAACAGCGACTGCATACACTTACCACTAAACCAACAACACCGCTACAAATCAACAAACAGTTATTATGAAATACAGAAGAAACCTATTTGAGAACAGTGCTTTCACTTCCTTTATAAACGTAGAAAGTATTAAAGAAAAAGTTTTACAAATAGTGAATACTAGAACGTGCTTTAGAAATGTAATAAAAAAGAACATAGACTATATTCAATATTTATTGGACTAGAAGAGATAATTCAAGAGAAACAGAGGCATGCATCTGCACACCAGTTGTCGTTAGATCTCTATGGGTGTCGCCCCATTATAATAAAAAGAAAACTCTTCACACTTCAGTGTCTGATGAAGGAGGAGTTATAACCTTTCTTCATATTAGACATATTAAGATAGGTTATAATCACTAACCTTCGCAAGCATATCAAGAAGTATCTATACTTATAATATAAAGCTGAACAGAAATCATTGACAACCAGCTCTCTCAAAAATTTAATTTGTAGCCATTATAACATTGAGTCATCACTGCCGTGAATTCATGTTTATATTTTTGTGAATCAATGAATTTTTGCCATATCATTCATATGCCGTGAAATATCCGTGCAAAGTCGGGACTGACTGCTGGCATTTTATACTCGTATTGCGAATTGAATTATTATACAGCGAAAGGTTTACATCTGACAGAGACGAGAAGTTGGAGCGCGGACGGAATTTTAATCACGAAAGTCAAGCACTTGCGACATGTAATGAGTTTATTAGATGGGGATTGGAAGCTGTGCAATTACAAGTAGGTACTGTATCCGTGTGTGGAGTAACCCGTCGCACCTAAATGTAATAACGTACAACGATATGAACGTATGAAATCGCTAAAGAAAATAACATATTATATACATATATGAAGCTAGTGTTTTTTGTGACCTGAACTTATGCTCCCCCCCCCCTCTCCCGCAGATGGGAGGCATGCATCCCGATATCACACTTTGATATAATTTATATTAACTAATTTAACTATCTAAAATATTTAAATAATTTGTAATAACTAATTTAACTATTTATAATTTAACTATTATAATGCGCAAAACCTGCGTAGTTTTACATGTGCGCAATGTAAAATTATGCACTTTATAAAAACAACTTAAAATCATGCGCGTAAGGTTGACTTTGCAAAAAAATGTGTTTAAGTACAATACTCTACAAGGACTCTTTAGAATGACAGTTCAGTATGAAATCGTGTATTTTGTATTTTTGTATCAATTTAAATGAAATTTCAGAGGTTTCTCTTTCTCTGAACACTACAACGTGCTACTTTTTTACTGTCTTCGTCTATGTTATGCTTTGGTTATGAACAAGGATCCAGGATGCTTTCATCTTAATCATTTAGGAATTTGCTCGATTATTGCTTATGTAGTTATACCTTGAAAGGAAAAACGTAGAGCCAGCAATTGAAAACCAACAAACTCATACGTCATATTAATTAACTTGCCGTTATAATTTAATAACTTTGAGTATGTTTTTGTTACTTCTATACTTTCTATAGAAATGGAGGGTTGGACGACCGTTCACCAGGTGGGAAGACGATCTCCGTGCAGTAGCCGGTCCGGGATGGATGCGAGTAGCAGGAGATCGGTCGTCTTGGCGTTCATTGAGAGAGGCCCACGTCCAGCAGTGGACCGATAAGGACTGATAATGATGATGATGATGATTCTTCTGTCTATAGTGCGCCGCGAACTGCAAAACGTTACCCCAGGGTTAGACGCTCATTTTCTTCGATCTATGAAAGCTGCACATTTCCAACCGCGCTGTCTGCAGACATCTATATTTACACTGTCGTTCAATTTCAAGCCTATCTGCGCCGTGAAATAAACTTGTCAGCGCTTGCGCGTGGGCACCACGAGGGGACAGGCGTGAACACATACGTACATGCTATCCTCAAATTCATTCAAACACCACCCAACGAGTATTTACTCTATAAAAACGATTTATAGCGAGCAATATAAAAACACATGTAAAGTCGTGTGAACTAAAGAACGATCTCTTTATCGTGCTGACGTCGATTCTTTGCCCATCTTTCACTTTAGAATATAAACGGTCTTTGTGCATAAACTCCGCTCCTGGGGGATGAGTCCTATGGGAGCTGAGTGGTGACATACGCAGTTTCATGTTAGACTATGTTGACATGATGGTATCTCTCTTTGCATAATTGTTGTACAGACTTGCCCTCCTTCCTTACTCCCCACCGATGGGCCACCGGAAACTTACAAATTGTACTAAACACGATATCAAATCTGACCCTTTCTGGCGGTATCATGTGAGCGAGAGTAATTCCCCCTGTCGTACCTGATCTATCCGGTAGCAATGCAGGCTGACACTACCTCTTAGTACTGGGCTTGAGAAAGTTCACATGGCATAGGCGGATGTGTCAAGATAAATTTATGAGGACTCGTTTTATTGCATGTTGAATAGCGGAATTATTATGCGGTAAAAAAAATATCATAGGTAAGAT